>CAUYRH010107557.1:0-26912 GCA_963574655.1 Perodicticus potto | reverse complement strand
ATCCCTGCCCCTTGTTCTAGCTCCTTTGCTCAATAATATCTACTACATTGTTTTTGTTTTGATATTTCCTTCCAGAAAACATTTTAGTCATATTACTCAGATTTATAACAAATTTAAAAATTTACCCAATTTTGTGATAATAGTATTATTAGAATTTTTACCTTTTAGAGATATATACTATTATAAAATATTAACATACGTAATGATATTAGAATTTTTATTTTTTAGAGATGTATACTAATATAAAATACTAATATACGTAATAGTGTAATATATATTATATGCTTATGTAATATATATTGGGTATGGGATTTTCTTCAAAATAATTGGGTGGAGAGGATTTAAAAAAAGAAAGTTGCCCATAAGCTACTAATTGTTGAATCTGGGTACATGAGGGTTCATTATTTTTTCTCTCTAATTTTATGTATTTAGCATTAAAATAAGAAAAATTTCTCACAAAAAAAAAAAAAAGACAGGCACATGGCCTACAGACACATGAAAAAATGCTCATCATTCTTAATCATCAGAGAAATGCAAATCAAAACCACTTTGAGATATTATCTAACTCCAGTAATTTAGCCCACATGACAAAATCCCTAAACCTGAGATGTTGGCATGGATGTGGATAAAAGGGAACACTTCTCCATTGCTGTTAGGAATGCAAACTAATATGTTCCTTTTGGAAAAATGTTTAGAGAACACTTAGAGATCTAAAAATAGACCTGCCATTCAATCCTACAATTCCCCTACTAGGTATATATCCCAAAGACCAAAAATCACATTATAACAAAGATATATGTACCAGAATGTTTATTGCAGCCCAGTTCATAATTGCTAAGTCATGGAAGAAGCCCAAGTGCCTACGGACCCATGAATGGATCAATAAATTGTGGTATCTGTACACCAGGGAATATTATGCAGCCTTAAAGAAAGATGGAGACTTTACCTCTTTCATGTTTACGTGGATGGAGCTAGAACATTTTCTTCTTAGCATAATCTCAAGAATGAAAGAAAAAGTATCCAATGTACTCAGTCTTACTATAAAACCAATTTTTAGCTTTCTTATGAAAGCTATAACCCAATTATAGCCCAAGAAGAATGTGAAAGGGGAGAGGGAGGAGAGAGGGGAGGATGGGTGGAGGGAGAGTAATTGGTGGGACCACACCTACCATGCATCTTACAAGGGTACATATGAAATTTACTAGGTGTAGAATATAAATGTCTTAACACAGTAACTAAGAAAATGACGTGAAGGCTATGTTAACCAGTTTGATGAAAACATTTCAAATTGTATATAAAACCAGCACATTGTACCCCATGATTGCATTAATGTACACAGCTATGATTTAATAAAAAAAAAAAAAAATAGAATGACTGGTTGCAAAAATGTTTAAGAGCAAATGAGATGACACCCAAGATTGCTCTTCTCTACTCCATACAGCTAGCTGACTCCCCTTTCCCACCCCGACAGAGGATTAAAGTTTTATTCTCTTGAGAATATAAAATAGAGGGGCCCTAAATTAGAAGACACCATGCCCAGTAAGGGAAAGGGCCTTTTACTAAAAATGAGGGAAATTAAGTAAATACTATATACTGACCTTAAGAACTCAGACTTCTTCCTTACGTAGTTCCTGGAATTCTGAAAGCCAGGCAGATATACAAATATATTTACACACATACACACCTATACACATGCACACACACACAGCATAGGGAGATCCTCATGGGGAACTCTAAAAGAACACACCTAACAACATTGATAACTGGTATCAGAGGCTTCCCAAGGGAGGAGCCCATCCTGATCTCCATGTAGTGAAGACCAGAGCAGACAAACTCCAATCTGCCCTATTACCTCTACTTTAGTAAAAGCAGACAGCCAAGAAACAACAGAGAATTAAGGAATGCATCTGTATGAAAGAAAAAATTACAGTAAAATAAAAACAAAAAGGCAGCTTGGGAACTATGGCAAAGAAGAAAAAACTTCCAAAAAAATTCATTTTTAATTGCCAGAAAGATAAAAGAATATGTTACATCCATAAAACAAAAAAGATATTCTAGTTTTTAAAAAGAACATTTAAAAACAAAAAAAACTCTTAGAAATCAGAAATATGATAACAGAAATAAAAAATTCAGCAGAAGGGATAAAAATAGTTTTGACTAAATGTTACAAAAAGAGAAATAAAATAGAGCTTTTTTAAAAAGCAAGAAAAATAAATGAAAATGTGTGCATTAGTCCAGGATTTTTAACTTTCAAAAAATAAGAATTCTAGCAAGGACAGAAAAGCAAAGGAAAGGAAACTAAAGACATAACTCAAGGAAATCCCTCATGACTAAAATACATGCTTTTTTAGATTGAAAGTGTCCAGTACAAGGGATAAAAAACAATCAAACATTCAGACATATATTATCATGAAAATTCTGAAGACATAGGGAAAATACTACAGGCTTCTAAAGAGGGAAGAAAGACAGTTTTTATACACAGGATCAGGAATCAGTAGGGGAAGTGACATCTTCACATCATTTCCTGGATCTAAGAGGTAATGAAGCAATGCATTTAAAGTACTGAGGAAAATCATCATCCCTAATCATCAGAGAAATGCAAATCAAAACCACCCTGAGATATCACCTAACCCCAGAGAGAATGCACCATCTCACAAACCCCTTAAGTTGCAGATGCTCCCATGGATGTAGAGAAAGGGGAACTCTTTTACATTATTGGTGGAACTGCAGACTAACACAGTCTCTTTGGAAGGAATTATGGAGAATTCTGAAAGAACTCAAAACAGACCTCTCATTTGGCCCCACTATCCCATTACTAGTCATCTACCCAGAAGAAGTCATTTTATCATAAGGATATTTTCATTAGATTGTTCATTGCAGCTCAATTTACAATCACTAAAATATAGAAACAACCTAAATGCCTATCAGCCCAGGAATGGATTAACAAACTGTGCTATATGTATTTCATGGAATAATATGCAGCCATAAGAAAAGACAGAGACTTTACATCTTTTGTATTAATCTGGATGGAGTTGAAACAAGATATCCTACAAGATCATTCTTGTAAAGTATCACAAGAATGGAAAAGCAAATATCCAATGTACTTAATACTAATATGAAGCCAGTAGACAATCTAATACATGCCCACATAAGAGAAAAACTTAATTCAATTCAAGCTTGGGGGTAAGGGGTAGGAAGGAGGGGAGAGAGAGTAGAAGGGGGGGATTGGTGTGCTTCCAATTAATGGACACAATGTAAAGTTATATGGCACACCTCTTGGGTACAGGACACAACTACAAGAGGGAGTCTACTTAACAAATGCAAATATTGTAACCTCATTATTTGTACCCTCATATTAACCTGAAATTTTATAAAAAGCAAAAATAATTCTAATTGCCTTAAAAAGACTTTTTTAAAAAAATTTTCTGAGGGAAAAATATTCCAACCTAAAATTGTATACCCAGAATTATCAATCTAATGTGAGGGCAGAATAACGATATATGCACATATATTCAATCTTTTAAATTTATTTTATCCCACATACCTTTTCTTAGGAAAATACTAGAATATGTGCCCCACCAAAATGAAAGAAAAAAAATAATGATTAATAAAAATAATCAAGAGGAAAGGAAATTCAGAGAATAGAGAAGTGAAGAAGATCTCAGCATGATGGTGAAGGGAGATACAAGATAACAGCTGTGTCTCAGGTCTGAAGACAAACAGTATAGATCAGTGCAGACCCAAAATTCCAGGTGATATTTTTCTCAAAAAAAAAAAAAAAAATACAATGAGTACATGGCCTAACAAATGTAAATGTATTGAGATATGATATACACAACTGAGGAGGGCTTTGGGTCAAATCAGAGATAAATACACAGAAAAATAAGTAAATAAAAAACCCACAAATACATTAACTTTAAGAAAAGCAAAGTATTATGGAAGAAACTAATCATAATTTTGCTCACTGTACTCACATTAACATAGCTATAACATTATAAACACAAAAGGAGGAAAGGGGTTTCTATATACAATATATGTAGAAATAGTCATTACTTCGAACATATGTAATAGTTTTGGAGGTGGGGCATGAAAGAGTTAAATCTTTGTCCTACATAGAATAAATAAGAAAGGTGTGTGGTGGCTTATGCCTGTAATCCTAGCACTCTAGGAGGCCAAGGCAGGAGGATCACTTGAGTTCAGGAATTCAAGATTAGCCTAAGGACCAGTAATACCCCGTTTCTCAAAAACAATGAAAAAATTAGCTGAGCATAGTGTTGTGCACCTGCAGTCTCAGCTATTTGGGAGGCTGAGGCAGGAGGATCAATTGAACCTATGAGTTTTAGGTTGCAATAAGCTATGATGATGACTCTGCTGCACACTAGTCCTGGCAATAGAGCAACACAATGTCTGGTAAAAGAAGATGAAGACGAAGAAGATGAAGAAGAAGAAGAAATAGCTGTCATTTAAAACTGAAAATTGAAGAAGTAGTAATACAAACATGTTATTTAAAAGCAGAGGTAAAAATAGTTGCTTCCTGGGAATGCAAAACGTTAGAGTATAAAAATGATGGATCAGCTATTTCTGTGTACATATTACTTCAATAAAATTTTAAACTTCACAAAAAGAAAAATCCCAACACCAACTGTAAGACTTTAGAATGCTGAGACTCAATAAAAATATCTAACAATTATGTACAATGGGCCTTGAACTCTACATATTTAGTTTAAATATAAAACAACCCTATGAAGCTGGGACTTTTATCCCTTTATTTTTTATCTTCTTCTGAGGAATTGAAGCTCAGAGAAGTTAACTATTTTCATTTAGTAAATAATAGAACCAGGATTTCATAGAATGGGGAGCCAAGAACCTACTCTTTTAAGCATTGTGTCTGAGGATTTTAAGAAAATCTTGCTCCTTCCATAGAGCAATGCTCATGAGATTCCTCTTATCTGAAATACTTTCCCCCATTCCACCTCATCAAATTAATTTCTATTTCATGTTTCTGTTTCAAGTTAAATCTTTCCTAGCCCACAAGTCTAGCTTTAGCTTCTTTGTTACCTGTGCTTACAAAACCTGGTGCTCTCCTTCAGAGCACAGTCATTATTACAGTAGTCACAAACTTCATGTATGCGACAGGTTACTTAGTATATATTGTCTCCCAAAACAATTAGTTCCACGAGGACAGTGATTAACATCTGATTTTGCTCAATACTATTGCCTCAGCCCCTAGAAGAATAGATAATTGAATGAACAAACAAATTCATAAGCAGACAATCTCAGTTTCTGATACATGGCTAAATATATTCCCTGAGGTTAACTAGATCACCCTTCACAGTTCTTGCCATTTCTAAGAATCTAACCTTCCAGCTTCCCTAGGGATGTTGCATGGAACAAACCTTCATAATACAAGCCAGCACTCTCTTTCAGAGAAAAGGTTTCCCCTGCCTGCACAAATGACAAAAATAGCCGATTTGGTTGTTTCTTTGCTTTATTTTGTTTTTTAATGAAGCCTGGTGGTTAAAGTTTATCAAAAGTAGTACAAGAGGTGCTAGTATCTCCTGACCCAGGATTTTCTTTCACTTTCCCACCAGAATAGATCTCTGCCTCTGAGAAAAGAGAAATGCTAATTACTGAAAGAATATTAGAGGAAGAAGTCAGCATTCTAAACTCTGGGGTCCTTTCTCAGAAAGTGGGAAGTGAAGTGATGAAGGATTGAATTATTCACTTTTAAGATTAATGCTTTGCTATTATGTAAAGTTTGCTCTTTTTTTCATTTTTTAAATTTTTTCCAAATACATGTGTTTATTAGGTTTCCAATGTTTGCCTTCACAGAATTTAAAAGGCTTAAAATAGAATAATAATAACAATGTTTAAGATAAGGACTAGAAACAAAAACCTCATAAAGAATGAATGAAGATAAATACATTCAGAAAAGAAATCAGATGATTACTGCATTGAAATATTAAGCAATATTAATAATAATAATGCAAAGAAAGTAACATTCACAATGTCAAATAAGAGTATGTCTATTATAGAATGCTTTGACTCTGAGGCTCAGTATGGAGCCATCAGTTAACTTTTTTTATTTTTTTAATTTTGTGTGTGTGTGTGTGTTTTTTGTTTTTTGGTTTTTTTTTTTTTTTTTTTGCTTTTATTTTCAGCTGGCTTTTACTTTTCTTAGTTTCCTTGTTTTTTTGTTTGTTTGTTTGTTTGTTTGTTTTCCATTGTCCTTCCTTGTAACGATGCGCGGGCCGTTTGCCTCCCAAGTAGCTGGGATTACAGGCGCTTGCCACAACGCCCGGCGGTGTTCTTTCCTGGTGGTAGAGACGGGGTCTTTTACTCTGGCTCACTCATGCTTATTAAGCTGGTCTTGAACTCTGTGAGCACTGGAAATCCACCTGCCTCAGCCTCCCACAGCTCTGGGATTACAGGCGTGAGCCACCACGCCCAGCCTAACTTCTTATTTTTTTTTCCAAAGTCTCAAAAAATAGTGTACTGTTTACTCTTGAACAACACAGGTTTGAACTCCACAAGTCCACTTATATGAAGATTTCCTTAATAAATATATTAGAAAATTTTGGAGATTTGAGATAATTTGAAAAAACTAACAAATCATGTAGTGTAGAAATATCAAGAAAATAAGAAAAAGTAAATGTCACTAATGCATAAAATATATGTAGATACTATGTATCTAACATGTAGATATCATTTACTACCATAAAATATATATGAATCTATTATACAAAGTTAAAATTTAACAAAACTTATGCAAACACAGGCTATACATGGCACCATGCACAGTGGAGAGAAATGCACAAATGTGAAGACGCAGGAGTAAATGATAACTGCCACTTCCTGTTGCTATTGTGATGAGCTCAAGTGTTGTATCTGTTTAAAATGCTTTGTGACAGGGGGAGCCTGTGGCTCAGTGAGTGGGGCACTGGCCCCATATACCAAGGGTGGTGGGCTCGAACCTGGCCCGGCCAAACTGCAACAACAACAAAAAAAATGTTTTAAGACACTCATCAGCTCCATGTGAGCAGTTTACTTCTCTAGTAAATTGCATGATTTCTCATGGTTCTTGTGTATTTTTTAATCATGTTTAGTGAAATACCATGTATCTTGAATAAAGTCAGGAAATCTATACAAAGTCCCACTAGTGGTGCTGGACGTACTCCCCAAAAGCAGAAAAAAGCGACATTACAAGAAAAAATTGAATTTCTTTCCAAGGGCTGTAGATTGAGGTCTGTAGCTTTTTGCCCACCATTTCCAGACAAATTAATTCCACATAAGAACCATTATATTATAAAAAAGAAAGAAAAGAAAATCCGTGAAGCTATTGCTACAGCTATCCCAGTGGGAATAATAACCTTGCACTTTTCGCAAAATATCTTTTTATCTCGTATTAAAAATGCAGGTTTGATGAGGGTGCAGGAATGCTAACAAAGAATGGTTTGATAATTTTAGAAAGAGGTTTGGCTTTAAAAATGTCAAGATAATAGAGAAGCAGCTTCTGCCCACTAAGAGGCAACTGGCTAGTTCCTAGACATCATTAAGAAAAACCTTGAGGAGAAAGGGTAGATGCCTCGATGTATTTCTTTTTAAGTAGATAAAAGTGTACTATTCTGGAAAAAAAAGAAAAGCCACAGAAGATATTTATTAGTAAGAAAGGGAGGAGAACACCAGGATTTAAGGCAGGAAGGGACAGGATAACTTATGCAAATGCAGGTGGGTTTAGGATCAGAACTACTTTTATCTACAAAGCTGCTAACCCATGAGCTTTGAATGAAAAAGATAAACATTGGCTGCCAGTCATTTGGTTGTACAAAAACAAGGCCTGGACAACAACAATGCATTTTCTGGATTGTTTTCATAGATGTTTGTACCTAAAGTCAGGAAGTATTTTGCCAGTGAGGAACTGCCTTCTAAAATTTCTCTGATATAGAATAATGCACCAACCACCCAGAACCCCTTCAGTTCAACGGCAGTGGTGTTGAAATGGCCTACTTGCCCCTAAACATAACATCTCTAATTTAGCCTCTAGATCAAGGGTCATAAAAACCTTTGAGGTTCATTACACACAGTCCTCTAGATTGTCAGCGCTGTGGAAGAGAGCCCCAACACAGAGCACCACAAAAGTCTGTCCTCTCTATGTACATGGCATCTCACACCATCGAAGATGCCATCCTTGGCTATAGAAACACCCATGAAAGCCACCAAGCCCAAAACAATAAATTTGAGCAAGAGAAAACTGTGTCCAGATACTGTGCATGACTTCACAGGATTGACTACATCAGAGCCAACTGAAGAACTCATGAAAGAGATTGTGAATATGGCAAAGAAGAAAGGTGGGGAATGATGGGTTTTGCGATAAGGATCTTGGAGAAATTCAAGAACTAAAGGAACTACGTGGGAAGAGTTAACAGAAAACAGTGTGATGGACAGAAACGTGCTTCTGAACCAGTGCCAGATGAAGGAGGAAGTTGGGTAAGACGCAATGCCGGGAAACAGAAGGTTCTAATTATTCAAGACTGCTTTTGACTTCTTTTACCACATGGACCCTCCTATGACATGGACACTGATACTAAAGCAAACCAAGATTAGCCCCATATAGAAACATTATTAGAAATATGAAAAAGAAATCAGACAGAAATTATGATGTATTCCCATACAGTAACACCAAATGTGCCACCTCCCCTACCTCCCTTCCCACCTCCTCTACCTCTCACCTCCACCACCCCGAGACAGCCAGACCAACCCCTCCCCTTTCTCCTCATCCTCAGCATCCTCAGTCTAAAAACGGGTATGAAGACATTCGTGATGATACACTTCTACTCAATGACTAGTAAATACACTTTCTCTTCCTTGTGATTTTCTTAATAACATTTTCTTTTCTCTAACTTAGTATATTGTAAGAACACAATATACAATACATTTAGCTTGTTAAAGAACTGTTTATGTTATTGGTAAGGCTCCTGGTCAACAGTAGGCTGTTAGTAGTTCAGTTCTGGGAAGTAAAGTTATACATGGATTCTCGACTGCACGGCAGTTAGATGTCCCTAACCCCAGCATTGTTCAAGGGTCAGCTGTGTCTAGAAATAGTCTGCTCAATCTGCTGTGAGAACAATGAAAACTCTTCCAAACTGGTTACTTTAGTTAATTATAAACCAAGGAACAGAAATCGTTGATTACCTAAAACTTTACTTTTAAGCAACGGCAATAATCAATCTCTCAATCCAAACAATTTGTTTCCTGATGGCCTCTCCTTATCACTGAGATGCAAGACAAAAATTTGTCAATACCTGGGGGGTTTGTTTGGTTGGTTTTGGGGTTTTTTTCTTGGTTTGGGGGAAAGGGTCTTGTTCTGTTGGCCAGGTTAGAGTACAGTGGCATCATCATAGCTCACTGCAACCTCAAACTCTTGGCTTGAGTGATCCAAAGTAGCTGAGACTACAGGCACCTGCCACCACATCTGACTAATTTTTCTATTTTTAGTAGAGACGATGTCCCGCTCTTGTTCCATCTGGTCTTGAACTCCTGACCTCAAGGGATCACCCCACTTCTGCTTCCCAGAGTGCTGAGAGGACAGGTGTGAGCCACCACACCTGGTCTTAACATCTGTCTTTAGCATTTACATGTCTAGAGAAAGACTAGAACACCCAGACATGGGTAATGCTTGTCTTATTTAACTACATAGAAAGACCTATTCTAACCACCATGTCATTTAGTTGCAGACAAGTCATTTTCCCTGGATAAATACAAATTAGTTTGCCTCTTTATTTCATAATAATCTAGATACATACATTTTTATCTCTAGCAGAAACATTCTATTCCATACCAGCACTAAAGACTCGGTGACATCTCACTCATTAGTGTCTTCAAATAGTCTGCACAGGAATGTAGGAGTTTTGTCTTCCATCACATCATCATTAATGGAACTCAAAGATAGGCCTTTGGACACTGCTTTTTATTTCCTTAGGTCTGCTTTATGGCATACATAGACTAATATGAAAAAGATTCATCAAAGACGTCATGATTTCCATTCCTCTGCCCTGACGGCGCCCTTCCTCGTCTGTTATCCCTCCAGACATCTAAGGTCCTGTGTGTCTAGCTGTACTCCGCTCCTCATTATCTGCCATCCCACTCTCATCCATTGCCAGTGAGGGCTGTTCTTTGTTCTTCAGTTCTTTGCCTTTCATTCCCAGAGCCAAATATCAATACTGCTCACATAGTTCCAAATGTTCAGAATCAAAAGTCACATTAGCAATTCTTTCTGAATATGCTGTCCACTTTTGAAAGTTTTTTTTATTTACGTTGACTCTTTTTCACATTTAAAAAATACACACACATTGGCTTACAGAGGCAGGTACCCTTTGATCCTCCAAGAGATTAAAAAAGAAAATGCCTCTGGGTGCTGCAGGCTCATATTTAATGGCACATAGATTTGACTTTCAAGTTGTCCCATCTTCATTTCGAGCATTCATATTTCATGTTACATATTCTTGATTCCTTGACTTTTTTATTTTTATATGTTGAATTGTGCATATTCATCCCATATTTTACTATCCAGCAACTTGCCATTATTTATCAGCATTGACTGAGCTATCATTGTCATCTATTCATTAGCTTTCAAAAGTTTTAAACCTCTCCTCATGTATAATCTAGCCGAATTATTTATCATATTCTGTTGGTAACTTCTCTTTCTTCTCTTTCTTGCTATAACTTTCTCTTTATAGCAATAGATCATCTTCTGGGCTGAACTTCTAATGAATACAAGAATGCTTCTCTGGGCAGCACCTGTGGCTCATCGAGTAGGGCACCGGCCCTACATACACCAAAGGTGGCGGGTTCAAACCCAGCCTTGGCCGAAGTGCAAAACAGAAAACTAGCCGAGCGTTATGGCAGGTGTCTGTAGTCCCAGCTACTCGGGAGGCCAAGGCAAGAGAATCGCATAAGCCTAGGAGTTGGAGGTTTCTGTGAGCTGTGTGACACCACAGCACTCTACCAAGGGCAATAAAATGAGACTCTGTCTCTCCAAAAAAAAAAAAAAAAAAAAAGGATGCTTCTCTTTAGTTACCAAAGTTAACTTCAATGGGAGTCACTGATTGAATAGACCAAACTCCGGCATTCTACTAACTAGGCAATGGCATCTCATCATTAAACAGCCTTGTGATAACTATCTATAGGCAGTTTCTATAATTCTTACTGAAGGCAGCCACCAGCTGCCACCCCAGAAACATTCTAAGAGAGCATAACCAGCCCTTTAAGGAAACTTGACTCTGCTTCATTTGGGAAAAATCCCTAGTGTATGATAGCTATTGGCAGGGCTAGTGCTAGGTAACAACCCAGCCCCATTTCATGGTGTTTCAAGGTTTCAGTAGAGGAGAAGACCTGAAATAGTAGTTTCATTGTGTTCTTTCTATGCTTTTTTTTTTTCAATGTCCTGGAAAGTCTTTACTCTGGACTAATTGGGCTTGGCTTCTAAACTGAGAATGCGCACACCAATAAACAATACCTACCCTGACTTCTTAATAGCATCAGATGCAAAATAAATCTGGCTTTTAAATAGCTAATTCAACCCAGGACTGAACATGGGATGCATAAAATCAGAATATGCTTCATGGCTACCAGCACTCAGTATGATGTCCTTGAACAAAGAACATGTCACATTTCCAACATGTGGCTCCTTCCTATGCCATTTTATTGTCTCTCAGCATATTTCCATACACGTCTGCAGTTAGATCATGGAGGAAGGAAATTAATAAAGCAGAGTCAATGAATAAGGTATCCTCAGATTAAAAATGTCCACATTTCCTTTAACACAAAACATGGCAAATAAAGAAAATGTGAAAGGAGAGGAGGAATGGGGAGGCAAATATTGATTCTGAAAACAGCCAAACCTCTGAGGAAAACATAGAGGGAACCCTGTCCCATCCTTCCCATACAGTCAGCTGGGGTTCGGCAAACATTTGAACTGCAGTCTTATCGAAAGCTGTATTTCGCAACCGAGGTCAATGACAAGGAAAATAGGGCCCACAAGTGGATCAGGAAGACAAGCTCATTGAGGAAGGACTGAAGCTTTGTATCCCTTCCCTGCTATGTAAAAGGCAGATGATCGATAAATATTTATTGAACAAACAGGTGACTGAACAAACACCCACCTTCCGCAACCTTGGCCCTCCAGCAACGCCTAGAGCACTAGACCTCACTGCTTAACCACAACGAAATGCTCCTTCCTGATACATTATAAAGGTTGAAATTTTCTATCACAAACATAACTGCTTCAAGCTGAGAGTGTTTTTTACTTGGATAATAACATCTCCTCTGGCTTTTTTTCTCCCTCACATAGACATTGTGGTCCGTATTTACCCTCTAAGGTGTAGCAGACACAGGTGTTGCTACAAATTTCGTGTTGCACTGCACTGCAGGACTTACAGCATGTTTGATCATGGAACCACATTTTGGACTTAATAAAACACAGTACTGCACAGCATGGCATTCACTGTAATCTAATTAAATACAATGCCAAGGGAAATATGTCACTGTGATGGTGAAGCACACATGCTATTTCCTTCTCCTTTCTATGAAACGGGCAGCTAAGGCTTTAGGAAGAAGGTATTTAACACAGCACGGTTCTGCATCTTGCCAATAAGACAAAAGAAAAAATTAAGGATGAAGGAGAGAAGACATGAAAGAGAAATGTAAGGAGGAAGGAGAAGTCCCAGTAAGGAATCTGAATATTTCAACCCTTTTTTTTCCATACTTAAACCAAAGTCTCAGAGAATTTCCAAACAAAGCTTTTAGAGAAGCAGAGAGTAAATGTCTCTGAGCAATGGGTAAAAGACAAAAACAAAACAACAACAAAGAACCTGTTTTACCTACATACTTACTAATCAGCTTCTGAAAGAACTGGTTTAAATAGTCCCTCCACCAACATAAAAAAGGAGTGAAAATTTATTTTGTTTCTTCCTCTCTAGTGTAACAACAAATAGTTAAAAGCAAGAACCATCACCCAGTAGTGGGACATCTGAATTCCAGTCCTGGCTACATCTTTACCTGGCTGTAAAGAAGGGCAAGTCAATTAGCATTTGGGGGCCCTCAGTTAGCTTATTTAAAAGATGAGGACTTTGGCTTTAAATATCAGTGCTAAGATTCCAACACTGATTTTATGTAAGAATACCTGCCCAATTGCGTTTCTGTCTTACCTACACAATCTGAAATTTCTGTTTCTGTAAAAGCTGTATCTGACCGTGCAGGTGTACGCAAACCTGGGGCAGGAGACACAGCACACATCGAGCACAGGCAACACTCTCCTTTTACCTCTTCAACCTAGAGGACTTGGGCAAATGAAGGAATACAGTACTCCCAAAATTGGCTTACTGATGATCAAAGAACCAGCTACAACCGCCCTTCTGGCAAGTAATTGTAATCTTTCTGAAAAGCTCTTGAGGCCCCTTTCTCAGCCTATGGGGTAAAAAAATACACATCTCTCTACTCCATAGAAGGAAAAGGGAAATACCATGGCGTTTTACTTCCATGAACCATCTTTAAAGACTCCTTTTCTGTGTTAGATACTAGAGGCAAACCTCAGGCCCTAGTTTTGGCTGCCTCTTGACACGTCTTGTGAGGATGGCTGTAACATCTCTTTTTAAAAATGGGAGCAATGGTTATCGGCTGTCCTCAGCTTTGGGCTTCTGCTAAAAATCTCATAGCAACAGATGAACCTTGACTTCATTGTTAAAATTCTTTTAGATAAAAGTGCCACCTAAACTAGAAGAGGGGAATATATTTTCAATTGTAAATGAACGGAAACCTCTAAAACTCTAATAAGATAATGAAAATAAATATTTTTTTCTCTAAAATAGGACACTTTTGAGGGTGAAGGTGGTGCTATTAATAATCACACAGTACTGAGACAATAGCATACACTCAAATATGTTGTCACTCTAGTTAAAGGCCTAGTTAAGGTAACTCCAAAAATGAGACGCAGTATTTTAATTGAGTTGATTTTCTCTTTATTTCTTGAGGAGTATGTTGATTGCAGGGTTTTTTGAAGATCAAACAGAAGAGATGAAAAAAGAGTGTAATAAGAAAGAAAGAAATAGAAAATCATTTTTTAAAAATCGAGTGTGATAAAGACTATCAATAATTAAATTAATTTTAGGACTATATGTTGGTAAAAGAAAGAATCATGGAGGGGAAAGGAAAGTGAATAGACAAAGGAAAGTCAAATAAACAACGAGAATGGCACATGGAACAGTTGGAGAGAAACAGTAGCCGAAAAGGGTAGGGCCATTAACAAACCTGAGAAGTGACCACAGGTTGGGTTTCCCAGAAGGAAGATGAGATGGAAATTGGCAAGCAGGATGTTTTCTAGAGAGCTCTCATGATTAACATATGTAGAAATATGGGAAAGGAGGGAGATGTGAGCAGAGGGAGAAGTTAAGCTGCAAGGCAGGACCACCAAAGGCCTCCTTCTACCCCACCAAGAACTCTGGAGCTGGGATGGCTAAGCTGTCCTAAGTTGGATAGACGGAGTCAGGTCTCTACATCTGAGCATCCCTCAGTTACTGGATGGAGACATGACTTGAGGGAGGCAGTTGTCTTCAGCTGAGGCCATTTCCAGAGAGAGCTGAAGGCATGGTCCGCACAGAAGCCTAGAGACCAGACAGGTCACTTGGTTCTTCCTCCTTCATTCCTGCCTGTATGTGTAGCCCTCCACATATTGCTGTTCTTCGTCTTTATGCAGATGAGGGAAGTTTCTCAATATTTTTCCTGACATATTTGGGATTAAAATATCCTTGAGGGAACATCTTGCATGTTTTCCTTACTGTTGCATCTCAATATCTCCTAAAATAAAACAAATTCACATAGTAGATGTTCAATAAATAGCTTTGAGAATCAACATGAAATCCAGTCTGACCTCCAGGGCCTCCCACAATCTGGAGTCAATTGCATATATGGCCACTTCCTTCCTTGTGCTAGCCTTTGTCAAAAGAATGGCCCCACATTTCTTTGAATTAGTTAATATATTTTTGTTTCCTAAATCATTTCTTTCCTGCACATGCAATGCTGAGAGCAATCTCTCTCTTAGTCTTGAATCAGTGAGAGCAAATATCTCTCAATGCTCATAATTTTAACATCATCATTCTCATCACAATGAATATTTTTAGGTAAACTAAACTTCCTTCAAAAGTTCTAAATACGCATGCTTAATTTTTCTATTTACTTTCATTTGTCAAAACTTCAAATGACAAATTTAAAATAGCTACAGAAAATGCCCACTATACAAAAACAATGTAAAAAGTTATTTGCATGTATAATACTTTGTCCTCTTCTTTCTCTAACAAATTTGCTACAAAAGTATAGCAAGATCCATAAAGAAAAATCTAAGCCTATTTGCAAATTGTCATATAAAGCCTGCCCAACCTTGGAAGAAAACTGATATTTTTAAATCTGTGGGTTAATTTTTATAAATCATCATTTTAAAAATTACAAAATGCAAAAAAAAAAAAAAATTACTAAAATGCTTAGATTTTGGTTTGCCAGAATGGGTTATTTTTAAATTGGCACTTGTCTAAAAATAATTTTGGGTTTCTTTTATATTTATTACCATGATATTTCACGTTCTTTTTTTTTTTCTTTTGAGACAGAGTCTCATTCTGTAGCCCTGGGTAGAGTGCTGTGGCATCATAGCTCACAGCAACCTCAATCTCATAAGTTCAGGCAATCCTCTTGCCTCAGCATCCCCAGTAACTAGAACTATGGGCATCCGCCACAAGACACCCAGGTAGTTTTTCTAATTTTTTTTTTTAGCATAAACAGCTCTCACTTTTGATCAGGCTGGTCTCAAACTCCTGAGCTCAATCTACACACATCCACCTCCCAGAGTGCTAGGATTACAGGCATAAGCCACCTTGCCCAACCAATAATTTTGTTTTAATCTTCCTGTTTCAGTTAACTTGTTGGTTTTTTAAAAATTTACATTGGCTACTTTTTCTCTGGATTTTTAGATATTTGTAATAATTAATTTGATTTTTTTAGTCTTTTTCCTGCCTTCTCCCTCAACTCCATGACACCAACTGAGAAAACTTACTGAATGCTTTAGTGGCTTTGACAAAATAAGCCAATAACTTCAGAAAAATTTAAATGGAAACAGGCAATACTCAAGAATAAGATTCTAAACATTTCTGCCTATAGTGAAAAACCATATTACTATGTGAACAAATTTAAAGCAAATTTTTGATCATGGATTGTATTCCCTCTGAGACCAGCATAATGAAATCAGAAGACCTAAGTTCAATGTGCTCACCAGCAGTGTAGACTGAGACAGGTGTTTTTACTGCTCTAAGCCTAATTTCCTCACCTACAAAATGATTATCTCTATAGCCACCCTGAAGATTCATTGGGCACTTGTGACAGAATCGGATACAGAGTAAGTAACTCAGAAAATAGGCATTATTACTGCTAACTCTATTATTTAGAATAAATACTTAAAATGGTGTGTATATGAAATGTCAATTATGAACATACACAGAGTAGTATATTCACATTTATGAATTGAACACCAAACTGTTCTTAATGATGATGGACTCCAGATTCATGATTAAGCAAGCAAATACAATAGTCTCTCTTACCTTTCCAAGGTTTCCATTGCCTACAGTCAAGCATGGTCCTAAAATATTAAATGGAAAATTCCAGAAATAAACACTTTAAATTATGCTGTTCTGAGTAGCATACTGAAATCTCTGGCCATTCTGCTTTGTCCCCAGGACAGGAATCATTCCCTTGGCTACAGTATCCACACTTTAGATGCCCATTTAGTCACTTAGTAACCATCTCATTCATCAGATGAAAAATATCCAGTACATACTGTATGTATAGCGTTCAGTACTACCTGTGGTTTCAGGAACATACCGAGGGTCTTGGAACATAGTCCCTGGAGAAAAGGGGAGACAACTGTCATTAGGAAACACCTGCTTCTTTGGTACACGATATCTTGGACTCTCCCAAATGTTAAGTATAAGCCAGTTAATTATTTCTGAACCTCTTTATTTTTTCTTTCTCAAAATAATTGAGAAGTTCACTTTCTCTTCCCTTTGTATCAAGCTAAGGACAGGCCATACACAACTGACTGTCACTAAGCCCACACATAATCATTCTGTGATAAATTATTCCCTAAATATGCTCAGGTTAGTCTTTCCATAGACAATTTCAGTAACCCTCACCAGCCATTTATATGACATCTTTTCACTTTCTCATGCTACAAAGAACTAAAATTACATACATTTCCAATGAATACATGACAATGGCCAATGAGAATATTTCCCTGGGTATATATTTAAAATATCAGTTGGCTCGGCACTCATAGCACAGTGGTTATAGCACTGGCAACATGCACGAAGGGTGGCAGGTTCAAACCTAGCCCAGGCCAGCTAAACAACATTGACAACTGCAACAAAAAAATAGCCAGGCATTGTGGCAGGCCCCTGTAGTCCCAGCTACTTGGGAGGTTGAGACAAGAGAATTGCTTAAGCCCAAGAGTTTGAGGTTGCTGTGAGCTGTGACGCCATAGCACTCTACCAAGGGTAACGCAGTGAGACTCTGTCTCAAAAAAATATAAAAAAATAAATAAATAAAATATCAGTAAGTATTTGATTTTTATTATTATTAATGAACATGTTTCTTTAGCATTGTTATATTTTTGATGCATGCCATAGACTTGTGGACACTAATAATAAGCTTAAGAAAACGTTTGAGCTATTGGATCAGTAACTTATCTCACATATGAATTGTCTGGCAACTGAGTAAGTATTGCTGAAGCTGTGCTGAATACCAGAGAACAGTAGCCATTTCTGATTCCATGAGAAACGGGAAAGTTTGGAAAACATCTGAACTGAGCATCAACCAAATGGGCATCTATTGATCTGGCTGTTTTTCTATTTTTAATTAAAAATTGACTTCTGCAGGCATTTTACATTAGTAGCAGAGTAAAACAAGTGAAGAAATTTAGAATATTCCGACATTTACCTAAAAACCTGATACAATACACTGTTTCTGCAAATGCAATATTAAGTGGAGCATCGAAGTAATTATCTGGATAATTAAAAAACTCATGATATGCTATCAAGGGGAAAGGGTGGGAAGTAGCGAATGGAGACTCAAATTATCCATTAAAAAACCATTACCTCTGTTTTAACCACTATTAGTTTCCAAATGGAATGCCTCATTTAGTTGACAAGAATCTCCAAAGCGAAGAAAATATTTCAATGTAATTATGAGATTATGTAATTGGAAAACAATTACTCACATCTATAAAAAGAGATAAACTCTGTCTGTGGAATCACAAGCTAAACCTTGTCTAAATTATCTAAGTTTTCCCACAATGTTAGCCTTGCCCAAATCCAAATGCTCCCTCGAGTGGGGAGCAACAAAAAGGGGTCTTCAATGTGTTTGAACTTCCAGCAGGAAGGCTTTCCCTCCCTGGATCCCTCTGATGAGATCAGGGCAGGTGTTGAAGATACACAAAAGTTACGTCAACAAGACCACCCAAAATTGGCTTGAAAGTGAAAGTAAAGTTGGGATCATTGACACCATCAAAGCCTTTTGGCTCGGTGCCTGTGGCTCAACAGGCTAAGGCGGCAGCCACATACACCTGAGTTGGCGGGTTCAAATCCAGCCCTGACCTGCCAAACAACAATGATGGCTGCAACCAAAAAATGGCCGGGCGTTGTGGCGGGCACCTGTAGTCCCAGCTACTTGGGAGGCAGAGGCAGAAGACTCGCTTGAGCCCAGGAATTGGAGGTTACTGTGAGCTGTGATGTCACAGCACTCTATCCAGGGTGACAGCTTGAGGCTCTGTCTCAAAAAAAAAGCCTTTTATTTTAGCCACAATATCCAGATTTACTAAATCATTGCCCCCATGTGAAATCAAACAGAACATAAGCCAGAAATACAAGCCCAGACCTATCTTTCTGTCTTCCTATTTAGTAGTCACAGGCACCAGTTTGGCCTCTCAGGACAAGAAGAGGAAGCCAGCTCTGGTCAGGGACTAGGACCAGTCTAACCCCCAGGCCATCACCTCACATGCATATAAATTGCCCTGTTTGAGGAAGCCATACATCAAGCTTTCCTTTGACAATTTAACATGAGAAGTTGTGTGGCGCTGATCTGTCCCTGAGTTCACACTCCTTGAGCAGGTTGAATGAAGTAAAGTAAACCCACCATCTGTTCCTGACACTTGTTTAATTTTGGAGGGAATTTAAAATTTGACTAACTCTGCAAAAGGAGCTGAGAAAACGTAAACAAAGCCTCTTAATTTAAAATTGACTATACGTGTGTTTTTCCTACTTCCAGACAATCTGCTGTCTTCCAGCTGTGTCTGCTCAATTCTGCATCATTCTGGGAGCCCTGGTGTCATTGCAGAGAATAGGCAGGGTGCGGTGGAGATGAGACTGTGCCAACCTGGCCTTCTCCACAGCATACAAATGAGTGCCCTTATGAAAGCATTAATAATACAGAGCACACCAAGGTAGACAGCTTGGCACAGCCCTGAATGCACATCAACAGAGGCAGCCAGGACTCGCCAACCCAAATGTGTCTGCACAGTCTGACTGTCTACGAGTGTGCCTGGTCTAATCACCAGTCTCCTTTCCCATCACCCTCAAGGGCTTCATGAATAAAGATGAAGGACGAACATTTTCTGCTTCCCTTTAGTACTCAGCAGGTGCACACTTAATAAACTTTATCTCTTTGGGTAAAAATGACCTCAGAGATTCCAAAAACCCAAAACTGTCATTATTTTTCTTCTTTCAACCACAAAAAATATGCCTAAGTTACAGAGAAAGAGGAGAACACATAGAGGCAACAATAAAAGAAACTAACCTCAAAGCAATGCAAAGTGCTGGCACAGAAAATATCCAGCCACTATCACAGACATGTTTTGGTCTTACGCAACTCCCTCTGCTGTGCTCACCAAAGAAAAAACATCAAATTCCAGAATCTTCTGGTTACCGCAGAACCAATCTTCTGTGTTATTCTAGACAGACCCCAGTCTCTCTAAGAAAATTGTACCAATCTTTGGAAAGAGAACGGTGGGTTATGTTAATTTGATGGTCATCTGAAGGGGTGGCCAGTCCCCTGGGGCGGAACGTATCCCATGCAACTTTAGGTGCCGCCACCATGGAAAACATAAACGAGGGTGGTGGTGGTACTGACATTATGGAATGTTTTCACGTTGTGATTTAAAATGCGAAGTACAACCTTTAACAGACTCACAATAACATTACGATATAAACACACAAGTGTATGGGTAAGCCAGCCAGCAATTAAACAAATTTTTAAGTTATAATTATCTAAAAGTGGATTTGTTTTTATATGTGGAAGCTTCTTCCATTGCACAGTGAATAGCACATAGTAGCACTTGCCAAATTTTGGGATTGAATGAGTGACTTAACACTGATAAATTGTGGGTCTTGCCACTGACAGGGTTCTTGCTTCTCTAAATGTTCACACCTTTTTTCTGCTAAGCATTTTGGGAGGCTTCCTGCAAAACATACATCAGAAAGTCATGGTAAACTATAAGAAGATAAGGCAGAAAATTCAAGGTATATACAAACTAAAGCAGAAAGACAAAGCAAAGTGAAGCCAAAAATGCAAATACATTGTGAATAGTTCATAAGGGCCTGGTGCCCTGAAAATCAAAGGAAAGAGAAAACTTCAGTCATCAACACATAAGTGTGTGTTCCCAGAGAGGATAAAACAGCCTAATTCCTCCTGAAAAAAAACAAATTCTAAGTAGTATCAGTATCAAAATTCTCACATATGGTTTTACAGAGGGGTTGCCCTATGCCACTGTTACATAGACATATAGGGACTGCTCCTGCCCCCTGGCCTTTGAAGTTACTGTTCTGTTTTCTGGAATGTTCTGCCTCCTGTCATTCACATGACTCAGTCCCTCACTTCTTTGAGTCTTAGCTGAAATTTCACTGACTCAGTGAAGAGTTGTCCAACACCCCACTTAAAACTGCAGACCTCCAATCTCATCCTTGCATTCTCCATCCCCTTGTTTCCTGGTTTATTTTTCTGCATAGCATTTTCTACCTTTTCTCATACTAGATAACATATAGTTTTCTATTCAGTGGCCCTTTGCCAGATAGGACATAAGTTCCACAAGATAAGAACTTCTCTGCTCTGTTCACTACTCTATCCCAGGGCCTATAACCACATCAGGCAAATTTATTAAATGAATGGATAATTGGGGAATATTCCCAATAACATTATTTTGACAAATGCAATAGTTTCCCATGGTGAAATAATTGCACTGAAGAAGATAATTTAGTCCTGTTTGATGGACATATAGTGATGTGCTTGGTCCAAGGTCAGACTTAAACCATCCAGAATGACTCTTAATCATATCTGGTCACAGATTCTTTTGAGACTCAAACCTCTCCTACAGTTTCTTTTGTTTGAATATTCATGTCCCTTCCAAAATTCATGCATTGAAACTTAATCAACAATACAATGATTATTTTGAAGATGATTTACGTGGAAGGTGACATCTTTGAAGCAGAGACAGGACCAAAAACTGAAACTTCCAGCAACTTGACCTTGGACTTCAGCTTCCAGAGTATGAGAAATTAATTTTTATTGTTTATAAGTTTCTCAGTCACAGGTATTTTGTTATAGCAGCACAAACAGATCAGGCTGCCACATAACATGAATGTAAGCTACATGTTATGTTAAATTTTCTAGAAAAAGCCACATTTTAAAAGTATAACAAATTTTAATGAGATATTTTATATATCTAAATTTTCATTTCAACATGCAATCAATATAAAATATTATTAAAAAGATATATCATTCCCTTTTTATAGGGAACCTTTCGAATCTGATATCTATTTGTTCTAGCCAGCTACATTTTTTTTTTTTTTTTGAGACAGAGTCTCACTATGTTGCCCTTGGACGATTATCATGGTGTCACAGCAACCTCAAACTCTTGGGCCTAAGTGATTCTCTTGCCTCAACCTCCCAAGTAGCTGGGACTACAGGCACCCACCACAATACCCAGCTATTTTTATGTTGTAGTTGTCATTATTGTTTTTAGTAGGCCTGGCCGGGTTTAAACCCACTAGCGTCGGTGTATGTGGCCCCCTAACCACTGAGCTACTGGTGTAGAGCCCAACCAGCTACATTGCAAATACTCAACAGCACACCTAGCCAGTGGATGCTATGTTGGATAGTACAGCTCTAATCAGACAAATTTCACATATAGCCATACACAGAAAATCTCAAATGCAATTTGGGGTGCCTCAGGCTCTCTGAAACCCATCTATGGATTTTCAGAATATTCTAGTCCCTAGTTAAGAATCCTTAATTAGATGGAGAGAAAACACCTACGAGAAATCAGACAGTTATTCTACAAAAGAAACTCATTCATTCTTTCATACATTCATTTATTCAATGAACATGTGAATTTCTATCCAGTTGCTTTACTTGGCCCTAAGACACATAGAACTAGATTTAATACTGCTACTGTAAGCGAGAAAATAGTCTTTTCTGACCTTCCTGTCCAAGGAACTCAGAAAAGAATTCAGTAAGCTTAGATGAGAAACCAAACTTTCCAAAGGAGTCTGATTTTCTTTTCCAACTCTAAATATAATTCTTCTTAGCCTCCTTGTAAAATGATATGTCTTTAAGTCTATAATTGCTACATTGCTCGTGCTGTGCTTTTTGGAAGAGGGAAAAAAGCCTAGTTTTATAGCTACCAGTCCCCAACCAGCTATATGCCATAAAAATGAAATGGCTCTCTCCAGTGAGCTGGACCAGACCTGACCTTTCCAACATAGCAAGGTGACCCATCCTTGGTCACCAACTGCACATTAGTTAAGGCTCAGCTAAAATATTACTTTCTCTGTTATAAACCCTGAAACTTCCCAAAGTAGGACTACCAGAGAAAATAGAGTATACTCAGAAAAATAATTTTTATTTGTTTTTTAATGAAATATTGGGGACATATGTGCATATATATATGTATATATATATATATATTTTTTTTTTTTTTTGGTAGAGACAGAGTTTCACTGTATGGCCCTTAGTAGAGTGCTATGGCATCACACAGCTCACAGCAACCTCCAACTCCTGGGCTTAGGCAATTCTCTTGCCTCAGCCTCCTGAGTAGCTGGGACTACAGGTGCTCACCACAATGCCCAGCTATTTTTTTGTTACAGTTTTGCCAGGCCAGGTTTGAACCCACCACCTTCAGTATGTGGGGCTGGCACCCTACCAACTGAGCCACAGGCGCCACCCAGGGGACATATATTTTTATTTTTAAATTTATTTTATCTCTTTTGTCATAAAATATTTAGGGCACATTTATAGTGTTACAGCAGTAACGAGACGCTATCCGATTGAGCCACTGGAGCACTTTAGGGCACATTTGTATTCAAAAAAATTCACTGTTTATCTGAAATTCAAATTTATCTGAATAAATTAACTTTATTTTTATTTGCAAAACCTGGTAACTATCCCAAAGGCAAATTTACTTTTCTCCCATTTAAATATATAAATTTAAATATATATTTATTTATCTATACATATATATATAAATATAGCTCCCTTATAAGATATATATATAGCATTGAGCAAAACCCTTGGAGCCAAGAGGCAAGATTTTTGTATACAGTTAAATAAGGGCATAAGCAACTTATCTCCCAAAAAACAACAAAAAATCTGGGCAAAACTGACAAAAGCAACAATTTCCACACTCTAGAAAGTGGCTAAATGCATGCAAATATATAAAAAGCATTTATGCTTGAAAAACTACTGACTTTTAGGTAAGAACATTGGGATACTGTGGCCTTCTTACATGGAGCTGCTTCCATTCTCATTAGTAGTTGGTCAATGAGGTGTCTCACTACCAGAGGTATCTGAGGTAGGTCTGGCTCTTCATCAAAGAGGAGTGATGGAAGATGCCCACATCTAGTGTCAATGGCAGCAAAAGAGACAATTACAGTAGGCCCACTAGGAGGGCCAGTTGTTCTATTAGCCCCAAGTGGAAGTTGTACTCAGGGCAAAGACATTATTGCCTGACATTGACCAGAGAGAGCTCAAGCTAGAAACACATCCCTGGCCAATCCTGGGGCTGTATATATACACAAGGGAGATGTAAAGTGACCAAACAGAAAGTAAAAGTATGGCCAGACTTGAAAACAGTCTTAAGGTCTGATTGTGCTCTCTTGTGCATATGTGTCATCCATGCAAACACACACACTCCAGCAGAAAACAGCCTCACTGGCTCACAATCTTTGAGCACAAATTCTGTTCTATCATTGGCTAACTGCTAAGCTGTGCTGATATACATGACCTCTAGAAAGCCATGCTTAAAGTAAAAATGAGAACTTAAAATAATGAGCAAAAACATACCTATACATCATTGGTGAGACAGATTTTATAGATCACAGGCAATTTACTAAACCATTAGTAACAATGACAACTTTAGGGGAAATGAGAAAGCAAGAAATCAGAATTCAAAATTGTTACCGTATATTATCTAAAATGTCCAATGTTTAACAAAAATTTATAAGACAAGGAGCAGCACCTGTATCTCAAAGGAGTAGGGCACCAGTCCCATATACTGGAGGTGACAGGTTCAAACCCAATCCTGGCCAAAAACTGCAAAAAAAAGAAAGAAAATTTGTAAGACAAGCAAAGAAGCAGCTAAGTGTAACTCATACTTAGAGAAAAGGTAGCCAGTAGAAACTGTCTGTGAATGCCTCTAGATGTTGGATTCAGTGGACAAAGATAGCAAAGCAACTATTATAAATATGTTCAATAAATAAGAGGAAACATGTTTAAAAAATTAAAATTTAACAAATATCAATAACTAGAAATTCTCAATAAAGAAATAAATTATTTTTTAGTAATCATTGAGGATTTTTTGAATGTCTTTGGTATCTGTTGTTATTTCCTCTTTATTGTTTCTGATTGATGTTATTAGAGATTTTACTTTTCTATTTCTGGTTAGTCTGTCCAGAGGTTTATCAATTTTATTAATCTTTTCAAAAAGCCAACTTTTTGTTTCATTGATCTTCCAAATAATTCTTTTGTTTTAAATGTCATTTAATTATGCTCTAATTTTGGTTATTTCTTTCCTTCTGCTGAGTTGGGGGTTGGATTGATCTTCCTTTTCCAGTTGGTTAAGATGGCCTATGAGGTTGCTGACTTTCTCTCTTTCTGTTTTCTTGATGAAGGTGTCCAATGCTATAAATTTCCCTCTTTGGACTGCCTTTGCAATATCTCACAGGTTTTGATAGTTTGTGTCTTCACTATCATTTTGTTCCACAAATATGATGATTTTCTTCTTAATCTCATCTTTGACCCAGCTATCATTTAGGCTAAGGTTATTTAGTTTCCATGAGGTTGTTTGAGGATGAAGATTTCTGTTGCTGTTGAGTTCAATTTTTAATTCCTTGATGGTCCAAGGAGATATAGGGAATAATTTCTATTCATTAAAATTTGGTGAGATTAGACTTGTGTCCTAAGATATAATCAATTTTGGAGAATGATCTGTGGGCTGATGAGAAGAATGTGTATTCATTTTTATTAGAATGAAATGTTCTGTAAACATCTGTTAAGTCCATTTGTTCTAGGGGCAAGTTTAAGTCCATTATTTCTTTGTTTAGTTTCTTCTTGGAGGATCTATTGAAAACTGACAAAGGGGTGTTAAAATCTCCAACTATTATAGTGCAGGAAGATATCAAATTCATATCCATTAAGGTTTGTTTTATAAATTGAGGACCATTCACATAGGGCACACAAATGTTAATTACTGAAATTTTTTTCATGCTGAGTGTTTCTCTTGACAAAAAGGTAGTGTCCATCCTTGTCTTTCCTTACCTTTGTTGGTTTAAATCCTATTGTATCTACAAATACAATTGCAACCCCTGCTTTTTTCTTATTTCTACTTGCCTGTATTACTGATGTCCATCCCTTCACCCTAAGTATTTTTAAACCTTTGAGGTAAGATGACTCTCTTGGTGGCAACAGATACCTGACCTGAGTTTTTGTATACAATCAGAAAACCTGTGCCTCTTTAGAGGAGAATTTAAGCCATTCACATTAATTGAAAGAATTGATAGGTATGCTAGTGTTATGGCTGTCTTGACTGCTTCAATTCCCTCATCTCTGCCATATCCTTTTTATATGCTTCTCTTAATTGATTCTGTTTTGGGATTTCTATTTCCACTTTATCAGCATTTTCCTTAATTGTTTCCTTCATTTCCTTGATTGTTTTCATCATCTGTATTCTAAATTACCTTTCTGTCATTTCTAACATTTCCTTATAGGTGGAATCCTCTGTAGTATCTACCTCACAGCCCCTTGGTGTGGGGTTGCTCTGGACTGGTTTTTCATGATGCCAGGAGTTTTCTGCTGATTCTTCCTCATGAGTGATTTCTTATATCTGTTTCCTTGCCCTAATTTTCCTTTCACTTCCTCTTGCTCTTTAAATTGCCATGCCTGTGGGCCTACAGACACATGAAAAAATGCTCACCATACTTAATCATCAGAGAAATGAAAATCAAAACTACTTTGAGATATCACCTAACTCCAGTAAGATTAGCCCACATAACAAAATCCCAAAACCAGAGATGTTGGCATGGATGTGGAGAAAAGGGAACACTTCTACACTACTGGTGGGAATGCACACTAATACATTCCTTTTGAAAGGATGTTTGGAGAATACTTAGAGATCTAAAAATCGACCTGCCATTTGATCCTATAATTCCTTTACTAGGTATATATCCAGAAGACCAAAAATCACATTATAACAAAGACATCTGTACCAGAATGTTTATTGCAGCCCAATTCATAATTGCTAAGTCATGGAAGAAACCCAAGTGCCCCTCGATCCA
>CAUYRH010107555.1:0-25617 GCA_963574655.1 Perodicticus potto | reverse complement strand
TTTTTTTTTTTTTTGTAGAGACAGAGTCTCACTCTATTGCCCTCGGTAGAGTGCTGTGAGTCACACAGCTCACAGCAACCTCCAACTCCTGGGCTTACGCGATTCTCTTGCCTCAGCCTCCCGAGTAGCTGGGACTACAGGCGCCCGCCACAACGCCTGGCTATTTTTCTGTTTTGCAGTTCAGCGGAGGCGGGGCTTGAACCCACCACCTTTAGTATATGGGGCTGGGGCCCTACTCGATGAACCACAGGTGCTGCCCTTAATTTTTTTTTTTTTTCTTTATTGAGACAGAGTCTTACTTTGTCTCCCTTGGTAGAGTGAAATGGCAGCATAGCTCACAGCAACCTCTTGTGTTAAAGTGATTCTCTTGCCTCAGCCTCCTGAGTAGCTGGAACAATAGGTGCCTGCCACAAAACCCGGCTTTTTTGTTATTGTTGTTTAGCAGGCCTGGGCCTGGTTTGAACCCACCAGCCCCCAGAGCATGTGGCTGGTGCCCTAACCACTGAGCTATGGGCACCCAGCCTAGATTAATATTCTTACGAAGAAGAAGAGACACTACCCACACATACACTTACACAGAGGAAAGGCTATGTGAAGACATAGTCAAAAGGCAGCCACCAGCAAGTCAGGAAAAAGGGCCTCCAAGGAGAATTTCTTTTTCTAAGAGTGAAAAACATTTGAGGTAATTTGCTTTAAATTTTGTTTTTATTTTTTAACATACCACTCTTTATATATGTATGTACATATGTATTTATATATTTGTTATGAGCACCTACCTCCACAGTTTTTAAGTTGGAAAGGAAAATCGTATAGCTGAAAACTAAATGCACTAACTGAAACAGAATTTTTACACAAAATGTAAAGTTAGAAGGCCAGAGATAATTAGATTATTAGATAGACCATCCCCATTATTAGATATACATCTGATATGTTAAGTGGATGATGCTATGTAAGGATTATTTCCTTCAGTAAAATTTCTGAGAATTTGTGAGCTTGAGCTGAATCTATTAAAAGTAGTTGAATCAATCCAAAATGTTAACTTCTGTATTTATATAAACAATGGTTATAAATAGGTTATTTCAATAGAAATACTGGTCATTTGGGAGTTTCAGTATTTTTAGATAAAAATGGGTCATATTTCACTAAAGTCTGAAAATATAAGTACATTTAAATTTTTAATTTTAATTTAGCCATAATTTTTCACTACCAAATAAATTGTATGATATTTTTAATTGACATTGTATAGACCAAAGCTGTGAGGGGAGCATTTATTTATGTAAGTAACTATAAAAATATATAGCCCTACAGCCTCCAATTCCTAAAGCCCAAGAATTCTATGGACAAAGAATTTTCAAAGTCACCAGATCCTTTAACATAGCAGATTTTATGGCAAAAATCTATTTTAAAGGGACATTATTTGGGAATCCAATTTAAATTTCCATATCGATTTTATAGTAAATATATTTTGGGGTCATTAAAAATATTGAATAACTTGAAAACTTACTTTTTATTTTGTATTTAGTATGGAGATTTATTCCCAGAGTAGGCTTTTCTGATGCAAAATTGGGATGCTTATGTAGTCACAACAGCTGTCCCCACACCATGTGGTATCTTCCATTACTTTACTGTAGAGATGAATTTTTGGCCCAGTGTTACAGTAATATTGGACACACATGGTTTTAAGTGGCAGAGCAGTGTGCTTATGCATTCATTTGACTTGCACAGCTACAGTTGGCTCAAGATTAGAACAGGGAGAATACATTCACACCATGGCCACCCTCATGGCTGCTGTAGTAGCTGGATCACAGTAGGCTCTGTTACTTCTAAAGACACAACCAGCTATTGCTGAGGAATTACACATTCAGCAAAGTGCTGTACAGCTCTAGGAGAGAGAATAATGAATTGCTAAAGAGGGTTCTCTCAGATTTCAGATTATGGTCTTAATTATTATTGAGTTTTTAAAAAATTAATAATGAAAATTATAGCCATGAAATAATTATGAAACTAGAAAAAGAAAAGATTGTCATAGCAGGTAGGTGATTTTTTTCAGGCTATCAGTCCATATTTTATTTAAAAATTTACTGTTCCAGAAAAAAAGAGTGGTATACTATACTTATAGACCATCATTAACAAGGAATTAAAATCAGATTGGTTGTTAAAGCCCAGTGTTCATATATGCAGCATAATTGGAAAGCCAATCTGTTAGAAATAGAAATTATTTTAAAGAATTTCTTTACTCTGTGAAGCAGTGATTATATTTTTGACAATTTTGTTTACTGCAGAAATGTTTAAAGTGAATGCAGAAAGTAGATGATTTTGTGTGAAATTGCACTGATTGCACTATATGGTTTGAACATATTAATGTGTATCTTTATGCAATTTCAACTTAATGTTCTTCATGGTATGATTTTGTACTGAAAGTTAATATTTAAATTCTACTTAAAACTTAACTCTTTGCTTTTCTTGGCATACTTACTAAAGCTTCAGCTTTTAGTAAAGCTATGAATTCCTTGAAAATCCAATTATGTTCCTCTAAATAGTATTTGAATAATGCGTTTTCCCCTAAAGTAAAAATAAAGAAGCAGAAAGGAAAAAAAACTCCGTGTACATTTTAAAATTATCCGATATGGAGAATTAGATTTCTGATATTCATTAAATATCAAAGAAATTCCAACCAGACCCAATGTGGGCTACCTTTTTATATGAGTGAATTTATGCATGTATTGTAGGGGCTGTACTGATGAATATGTTTCAGGCTTTCAGCTCTTAGTGGATACAAAATAGAATGATTGATAAAATCCTCCCTACTATTGGCTATTATTTACTGACTCTTAAGTGGCAGGTTGTATTTATGCCAATTTATCTGCTTCAGGGAACATTCTTGATAGCAGAACAAAGTGAATAAAAGTAGTTTGCTTTGCAAATGAATGCAAATGGGAGAGCCTTTCGGAAAGCCCTTTAACAGGGGCAGTGCACTTTGATTATGAGTGAAGCTGCCATTTGGACATGGTGAAAAGAGCACGCTTGAACCATTGATTGGGGGAGACAGTAAAAAGTCAGGAAGGGCCCCGTTAAGCTTGCAGTGAGGCAGGCGGATGTCAGTGTGGTTGGAGCACAGTGGGAGAATGACAGGGAGGATTAGTGTCAGGGAGAAGCTTTGCTGTAGCTGTGGAGATAGTCCCTGGGGTCACTCACCTCTGACTGTTGTTCTGTGCTGATGGTTCTGTAATGCAAACTGCCTGATGTGTGCCTGTTCATTATCGGAAATGGTGATTAGAAAAGGTATTTGTCCCAAAGGTTTCCTTTTTTCTCTCTCTCTCTCTTTCTTTTTCTTTAATTCTTTCTTCTTAATTAAAGGAAAATAAGGTAGGCTTCCTCAATTTCTCTGCTGATTCTGGAGTATTGTTTAATACCAGAGTGGTTTACTCCCTCTGGTGGGGGACAGTTTAGTACTAAAATGTAATGTAAAATAATTGTAACATGGTTATTTGTTGTTTGATAATAGTTTATTTTTTAGATTTGATCACTAGTAGTGCTGAGTAAAATTTGCTTTTAGAAATTTTGCTTGTGTGGTTTTATAATCTTTAAAGGTTTGATTATTCACCTCAATAATTTGGTCAACTTTTAGAAGCTATTTACCTTTCCTGAAAAATGAAATGGCTACTTAATGACCACATGATGGCTTATAGTCTTGGTCACAAACATTTCTAATTTTATTTCTCTTCCTAAACTTTATAAAATACTAGCATTTGAAAAGTTAAATATTGTTACGTAGAATGAACAAAAAATATATTGTCTGAGTTACTGATTGTAGACGTGTATATTTATACTTGCAGGATTTTTTTTTTTTTTTTTTTTTTGCTTTCTTTAAAGTATAATTTAAAAAGAAAAACTTTAAGACCTTCAGTAGTAAATGTTACTTGAGGAATTTGTGAGCAGCATTGCATTTCATAGGAAGAATGCATTTCATAGACTTTCAGAATGGTTTCTCACTTTAGTGCAAAATGGAATGGTCTTTTTTTCATGTCTTCAAAAGCTGGGTTTTGCAATATCAGTGCTTTCTTAGTTGATATACATAGGAATATTTAAAAGGCTGCTGGAGCTTTGTATTCTAATGCTAAATTAGAACTCAAACCTTTTAAAAAAACTATTAGGTACGTTTTAGTATTGTTTGTTGCAGAAAGCATATTGCTCATAATTTGTTTCACAAGCTTGTTAAATGTTTTAGTAAGCATTTTTTCAATTACCTTCTTAAATTTTTTTTAATGTTTTGCAGGCACCTGAGTGGACAGAGGAGGACCTCAGCCAGTTGACAAGAAGTATGGTTAAGTTCCCAGGAGGGACCCCAGGTCGATGGGAAAAGATTGCCCATGAATTGGGTCGATCGGTGACAGATGTGAGTTCACTGAGATTTGCATTGTATGGAGGCTGACAAACCAAAACAAGCTAACTGTGTAGAAGGCAGACATACATGGGTCAGACATTATCTTTGGAGAAGGGGGTACAATCCTTTTAGGACCTGGAAGTAAACCATTAATGAAATAAGCGAGAAGCAGATGTGAGCTAGTCCCCAGGTCCACAATTAACAGCTGGGTGAGGAATCCTAGTGTTTAGAAACTTAAGATACTGTAACCTAATCATACAAAAACAATGCCAGTTTTTGTGTTTATAATGACCCCTTGAACTGTGGAAAAATTAGTTCCCAAATTGGTAAGAATTGGAGTGGTATTATCTCAGCTGGATCTCTTTAAAATTGAAGTACAGATTGCTTTTGGTATTTTTTTTTTTTTTTTTTTTTTTTGCAGTTTTGGCCCCGGGCCGGGCTTGTACCCACCATCCCCGGTATATGGGGCTGAGGCAGTACTCATTGAGCCACAGGCACCTCCCCTGCTTTTGGTATTTAGATAGGTAGTTTGGGTTAATTAAATGAGTGATAGTCTCATAATGCAAATGTGTGTCTGCCTTTTTGTTTTAAGGATGGTACCCACCACTCATTTTGACAGATTATTTAACCGGAAGAAACTCCGTATGTGTGTTGGGGGGGCAGTAAATGGCCATATCTAACACTTAAAAGAAAGTATTTACCTGGAAAGGTTTGAACTTAACATTGTGAGTGCTTTTATTGAGGAAATTTAGAGCAGAAAACCTTTTTTTTTGAGACAGAGTCTTACTGTGTCACCCTCGGTAGAGTGTGATGGCATCACAGCTCACAGCAACCTCAAACTCTTGGGCTTACGCAATTCTCTTGCCTCAGCCTCCCAGATAGCTGGGACTACAGGTGCCCACCACAATGCCTGGCTATTTTTTGGTTGTAGTTGTCATTGTTTAGCAGGCTGGGGCCAGGTTGCAACATGCCAGCCTCAGTGTATGTGGCTGGCTCCCTATTCACAGAGCTACGGGCGCCAAGCCATAGAACAGAAAATCTTTTTAAAGGCACCTAGCACAGTGCCTGACATATACAAAATACTCAGTAACTTTAATTGAAATTGAGAAAATTTCTTATTTTTATCAGTTATAAAATTGATATTTTTATAAAGGATAGTAAATATTTTTTATTGAATTTACTTTAAATAAATCCCGTAGATATAAAAATACTTAAGGGGTTATTCCTGAGCACAGACTTAAATTTCTCCTTCAATTCTGTTAGTATACCTTGAGGTCATTTTTGATAATGACTAAATAAAACCTGCAAAATGGTTACTGAACACAGCTACCAAAAGTAAAGGCTTGTCATAAATGTCATAAGTTTCTTTCTGTAATAAACTTCCATTTTTTAATTTAGAAACAGGTTTATAAAAGAGTTGCTATAAGCTGTGATGCCACGGCACTCTACCCAGGGCGACAGCTTGAGGCTCTGTCTCAAAAAAAAATATATCTCAGACTTCAGAGGTTTTTTGTTTTTGTTTTTGTTTTTTTGAGACAGAGTCTTAAGCTGTCGCCCTGGGTAGGGTGCCATTGGTGTCACAGCTCTCAGCAACCTCAAACTCTTGGGCTTAAGCAATTCTCTTGCCTCAGCCTCCCAAGTAGCTGGGACTACAGGGGCCCGCCCCACTGCCCAGCTATTTTTTTTGTTGTAGTTGTTTTAGCTGGCCCAGGCCCTGTTCTAACCCACCACTGTAGGTGTATATGTCTGGTGCCGGCACCACTATGCTACAGACACCAAGCCAACAGTGCCACCTTTAACTTTTTTTTTTTTTTTTTTTGAGACAGAGTCTCACTGTCACCCTCAGTTGAGTGCTATGACATCACAGCTCACAGCAACCTCAAACTCTTGGGCTCAAGAGATTCTCTTGCCTCAGCCTTCCAAGTAGCTGGGACTACAAGTGTCTGGCACAACACCCAGCTATTTTTTTTGTTGTAGTTGTCATTGTTGTTTAGCAGGCCTAGGCCAGGTTTGAACCCGCCAGCCCTGGTATATGTGGCCAGCGCCCTAACCACTGAGCTACAGTCATCAAGCCACCTTTAACTTGCTAAATAATATTTCTTTGAGGTTCTCTAGTTAATGCTAAAGGCAGATAGGAAAATGAATAAAGCAATATTTTACATTTGTTGTCATAAAATCTGGTTAAATTTCTGTTTATTTTTAAGAAAAAACAGGTAAAAGTTTAAAAAATGCTAAGAATACAAATGACACAACCAACAGAGCCTTGTACATCTAGGATACTCTTAACATGCAGGACCAGTCTTAGTACAACGATTTCTTTTTGAACTTTGCAAATCCATTCCAAATGTTTCAATTGTTTCCCCTTAGACTTAAGTCAATGGAGAATGATTCCATGTCTGTAAGAGATAATTTTTCCTTTTATCATGAAAATGGCAAATCTAACTTTTTGAGGTTTGTTGTTGTTTTGTTTTTTTGCCATGTATTACCTGTTTTCATAATACCAAAAGTACCTTGGACATAAATCTATTTATTTACCTGAACTTAGCTCCCTTCTGAAGTCCAGGCTCTAAAATTCCTCTGAAAAATAAAACTGTCTTGTTGAAGGGACAGTCTGGCAAGTGTTTCAAGTAGAAGGTGAATGCTTCCACAGCTATTGGACTTCAGAGGAAGGGGAAGAGTACTCAGTAGAACAGATGAGAATGTGGAGCACAGGTTGAAAGTTAATTTGGAAGGGAGAATGGAAGGCAGAGGAGGAGGAAAAATGACAAGGAATGTGGAAGGGAGCTAAGTAACTGGAAGTGAGTGCACTGGTTAACAGCAACGTCTGTAGCCACTATGTGATGTATGAAGTTTTTTTTTTTTTTTTTAAGAGGTATGAGTCCCACTCTGTTGCCCAGTGATTGAGAAGATAGACCTTACAGCCCTCCTTGCTGGAGCTGGATCTAGCTTTTTGCTAACCTTTTAACCTTTGAAATATTATTTATTCTCTCTGAGCCTCAGATTCTATAAAGTGGGGATAATAATGATACGCTTACCTAACATGGCTGCGGTGAGGCGTACACATACATATGCACACAAACATGTTTTTAGAAATGTGTACGATGCCTGGTACCTGCTGTGCTTATTGTTATACAGATGAAGTGCTGTTCAGATCTGAGGGTCTGTTGTTAATGTGGTCGATTTCTGTGAGACTGGCCTTCCAAGGTAGAGACTATGGCCAGAGACATACAGTAAACATTGCTAAGGTATTACTGAGTAGATGGGATGAGATACCAAGGTAGAATGGGGCAAGAACACGAATGGCAAGGACAAAATGTTGGGAAACAGTTACAGTTAAGGAATAAGAGCCAGAAAAATACAGGGGAAACATTGTCCTCATATAGTGAAGGAACATTCTGAGAAAGAGAACTAGGAGATACTTTTCATGAAAGCCAAGTAGAATAGAAAAGGAAAGATAAAGGGAAGATTTTTTTTTTTGAGACAGAGTCTCACACACTGTTGCCTAGGCTAGAATGCCATGGCACCAGCCTAACTCACAGCAACCTCAAACTCCTGGGTTCTAGCGATCCTCTTTCCTTAGCCTCCTGAGTAGCTGGGACTATAGGTGCCTGCCATGACACCCAGCTAATTTTTCTATTTTTTTGTAGAGACAGGGTCTCAGTCTTTTGCAAGCTGTTCTCAAACTCCTGAGTTCAAGGGATCCTCCCACCTCAGCCTCCTGGAGTACAAGGTTTACAGGCTTGAGCCAGCACTCTGGGCCTGGAAGATCATCTTTTAGATAAGAGATGATTTGAGCCAAGTTTAAAGGTTTATAGTTTGTATCTGATAGACAGGGGGAAGTTGAAGCTGAAAGTAAAGGAAATTAATTAATGGAGCATAGTTCTGTGAGAATTCAAGTGGTAGGTTTTGCTTCAAGAAGAAGGAAGATAATTTCTTTAAATTAGGATAAAAGCCGGGGTGGATATGTGATGGTGCAATCAGATTTTTGAGTTGGGAAGTTTGGAAGTCATCAGAGGTCATAGTGGATAACTTCAATTTGTTTATATTATAGGAAGCAAGATCATCTGTAGAGAGAAAGGAAAGTGAGAAATGAAATTGAAGAGTGTTTCCAAGCAATTTTTAAATGTTTTCTCTAATTCTGCCTTTTGTGTGAATGGAAAGCAAGTCCCCTATTTTGTATCATGCTAAGTGCTTATTTCAAACTTAAAACATCCCTCAGAGGCTAGAGGTATTAGTATTATCCACATATTACAGATGGCAATACATGAGATGGAAAAGGACCAAAAATTGCTGTCTTACCCAGCTGAGAACCTAGAGGGAAACCAAGATTGCATACCACATCTGCATACCTCTAACTTGTAATGATCATGCTTCCTGGGGTTTTGCTTTCAAATTTCATTAGAGCAGTGAAATGTTGATTCAATAATATATACATGGATTAATAGAATAGAGTAGTATAGAAAAACAACCCACACATACGGTGTAACATAACTTTAAGAAAGTTGATATTTTTTAATTTTATTTTATTAGAGACAGAGTTTCACTATGTCACCCTCAGTAGAGTACGGTGGCGTCACAGCTCACAGCAACCTCCAACTCTTGGGTTTAAGCGATTCTCTTGCCTCAGCCTCCCAAGTAGCTGGGACTATAGGCATCCCCCTACAACACTTGGCTGTTTTTTGGTTGTAGTTGTCATTATTGGTTGGCCAGCCTGGGCTGGATTCGAACCTGCCAGCTCCGGTGTATGTGGCTGGCCCCCTAGCTGCTTGAGCTACAGGTGCTGAGCCCTGGCTATTTTTGTTATTGTTGTTTGTGGTTGTCATTGTTGTTTAACAGGCTCAGGCAGGTTTGAACCCGCCAGCCCCAGTGTATGTGGCTGGCGCCCCTAACCACTGAGTTACGGGCACCAAGCCTATCCCATAGTTTTAAAAATATAAAATATTAATTGGAACAGTGGTTGTGGCAGGGTAGAGATTGAGTTAGGAGCACAAGGGAACTTTCTGGAATACTAGGAATGTTCTATAGTTTGAATGTGATGTTGGTCACCTTATTTTTTTGGTCAGAACTCATCAGGTTGTACATGTAAAGTCTGTACATTCCATAAATTTTATCTTTTATTATTATTTTTTTTATTATTATTTTTGCAGTTTTTGGCTAGGGCCGGGTTTAAACCCACCACCTCTGGTATATGGGGCCGGCGCCCTACTCACTGAGCCACAGGCGCCACCCTATTATCTTTATTTTTAAAGGGGAAACCTATACATACATCTGAAAGATGTTGTTAAATGAAAAAAGCTAGCTGCAGAGCGAGATATACTCGTACAATGTGATACTGTTTATATAAAGAAAAAATAGCTGCCACCAAACAAAAATTATTTCTGTGGAGCCACACTCATATATGGTAAGGGTGTCATGGTTCTTGGCTGCAGCTGCCCCATTGTACCAAAAGAATCTTTCTCTAGTGTTAAGCTGATGTGCTCTTAGGGTTTCTTTCTAGTGTGGAAAGAAAAGACAGACATTTATACCATAACATCATTAGCTTAAATGTCAGTATCCCCACTGATTATAATACTTACTAATATAATATTCTCCAGTGAAGAGAGATGCTCAATTTCTGGAAATTCTTACTTTAAAATAAATGGTCTGTTTGAAACTAGTTTATTTTAAAAGGCAACCTAGTATTAATGTAATGGAACTGTCTTGAACTAGAAGTACTCAGGTGATCTGAGTCTCTTGTTCTGGGTCTTTTGGAGCAAGCCCTTTAATCTCTTGGGCCTCAGTTTCTTTGTTGGTTAAATTAATGGATTGTGCTAATGACTAGGGGGTCTTTCAGGCCTAAGATTCAATGACCTCTGCCAATTCACATAGACCTTACATAAAATAGGGTACTCAAACTATAATAGGTACATGGAAAGTAAAGTTTTTGCTTTTGTATTTTGAAACAGGTGACAACGAAAGCCAAGCAACTGAAGGAGTCAGTGACCTGCTCCCCAGGTGAGTTAATACCCACTTTATCCCATAAGTCTATAGTGGTTTCTTCCAAATAAATTCTTCTTTATGATAACTTCTTTTCTTTTTTTTTAGAGACAGAATCTCACTTTATCACCCTTGTAGAGTGCCGACAGCAACCTCTAACTCCTGGGCATAGGCAAGTCTCTTGCCTCAGCCTTCTGAGTACCTGGGACTACAAGCGCCCACCACAACGCCTGGCTATTTTTTTGTTGCAGTTTGGCTGGGGGCAGGTTTGAACCCACCACCCTCGGCATATGGGGCCAGCGCCCTACCCACTGAGCCTCAGGCACTGTCCTATGATAACTTCTTTATATACAAGGATGTGTAATTTTGCCCAGGGAACTCTATTTATCACATCTGTAAAAGTGGTTGAATTACTGGCACCAACAAGTCAGTGGATCTGGGTGAAGTGGAACCTGAAGCTTACATAGTGACCAATACTCCTGGCAATTTTGTAGGGGAAATAAAGGAACACCCTACAACAAGCAACTTAAAAATGGATATATTATTAGCCAGGCATAGTAGCTAATACCTATAATCCTGGCACTTTGGAAGACTGACACAGGAGGATCACTTGAGGATAGCTTAAAACCAAGCCAGCCTGGGCAATAGAGCAGGACCCTGTCTCTGTAAAAAATTTAAAAATTAGCCAGGTGTGGCAGCGCCCGTAGCTCAGTGGGTAGGGCACTAGCCACACACACTGAGCCTGTCAGGTTCCAACCTGGCCCAGTCCTGCTAAAACAATGACAACTGCAACAGAAAAATAGCCAGGCATTGTGGCGGGTGCCTGTACTCCCAGCTACTTGGGAAGCTGAGGCAAGAGAATCGCTTAAGCCCAAGCATTCAAGGTTGCTGTGAGCTATGATGCCATGGCACTTTACCAAGGGTGACAGCTTAAGACTCTGTCTCAAAAAAAAAAAAAAAAATTAGCCAGGTGTGATGGGGCATACCTGTATTCCCACCACTGGGGAGGCTGAGGCACGAGAATCACATGAGCCCAGGAGTTAGAAGTTGCTGTGAGCTAGACTAAGGCCAAGGCACTCTAGCCTGGGCAATAGAGTGAAACTCTATCTCAAAAAAACAAGGCCAAGATAAACTGAATTTGGAGATAGCCCTTAAATTTAGTATTTTATCCAATATTCAATTTTTCAATTTCATTTTTTCTGATGTTAATATTTTCATAGAAATGTAATTCATTTGATTTTTTTTATTATATCCTCAATTTTCTTTTTCATATGTTTTTATAATTAATAGAATAGTACATGGTTATAATTTATGAATAAGTAAATATGCATATATTAGAGTTATATATTCAAAAATGCTTTATTGATGGGATGCAAAATCCAAAACCTATGGTGATGATGAGTATGAAATGCTGACTTTTGGAAATAGCATAAGTCAGGGACTAGAAACTATTTCTGTAAGTCATGCCAGATTCAGTGGATTATTGCACAGCCATTAGAAGCAAAGTGAATCTGTGTGAACACAGAATCATTCCCAGAGAGTGTGCTGCCACTAGCATAAGAAAGGAGGAGGCAAATACAACTATATACAGGGTCTGACAATTAAGTTTGAGAACTTGTCCTAGAAAAAGCACTGTTCCCTCCCTGCTAAATAGCATTGTGGTCACCTTTGAAGTACTCCTTTGGGGCTACTGTGCACCAATGCTGGTGCCTATTATACCCTTCAGAGCAGTTTTGGAATTCTTTTCTCTGGAATGGACATCAGACCTGTCATCATAGGTCTGACAATTAAGTTCCCAAATTTGCCACCCTGCCCTTAGGTTGGCAGCACTGTACAAACAACTTGGTAAGATTTCATGACTTTGGGCCAGGCATAGTGGCTCACACTGTAATCCTAACACTCGGGGAGGTTGAGGTGGGAGGATTGCTTAAGCTCAGTAGTTCAAGACCAGCCTGAGCTACAGCCAGACCCCATCTCTACTGAAAATAGAAAAATTAATCTAGCCATTGTGGCAGATACCCGTAGTCCCAGCTACTCAGGAGGCTGAGGCAGGAGTATCACTTGAACCCAGGAGTCTGAGGTTGCTGTGAGCTAAGTTGATGCCTTGGCATTGTAGCCTGGGCAACAGAGTGAGGCTCTGTCTCCAAAAAAAAAGAAAGAAAATCTCATAACCTTGGCATATCAGTGTCTCACTGATACGTAGTAGTCTTGTGATATGTGGTGGGTGGTGTCTTGCTGAGTAGAGTTCATTATTGTTGTTGTGTGTTTTGCGTGCTGTACAACGACAGCTCTATCTCAACGATAGTCATTTCAGAAAAAGAGTTCCAGAATTGCTTTGAAGGGTGGACTAGGCCTTGGCATCAGTGCAGAGCTTCCCAAGGGGAAGACGTGACCAGAGTGATATTCAGCAATGAGGTAGCACTTTTTCTGGGATGAGTCTGTAAACTTAACTATTAGACTTCCTAGTATGTTAGAGTGTGCTTGACTCGCTGTAGCTCTGAGCCCCAATACACTCCCACACTCATACTGACCCCCAGTTCCTCATTGCCTCTGAGGAAGAGGACTGGAACCCAGCCTGTGTGAGAGACTTTTTTTACTGTATTCCCTCTTATACTATTTAAATTTTATATTATGTGAAGGATTTATTTTTTAGTTAAAATGAGTAAAAGAAGAGAAAGCATCACTTCAAAAAAGTGAAGTAAATAAAATACTGCCTCTTTGTAGCTAAGTTTTCACGTAACATCTGTGATTATTTGCTTAGGAGAACCTCCTGCTAAGTCAAATTAAAGGGGCACAAGTTAATGTATTTGTAAGGTCCACCTACATTTGACAGATTATCCTCTAGAAAGGCTGGAACTGTGCTAATAGCCGTGTTTGGCTATTAAATTAGGGTGGTGCCTATGGCTCAGCGAGCAGGGTGCCAGCCCCATATACCGAGGGTGGTGGGTTCAAATGCGGCCTTGGCCAAACTGCACAACAAAAAAATAGCCAGGCATTGTGGCGGGCACCTGTAGTCCCAGCTGTTTGGGAGGCTGAGGCAAGAGAATCGCCTAAGCCCGAGAGTTAGAGGTTGCTGTGAGCTGTGTGACGCCACGGCACTCTACCAAGGGTGATAAAGTGAGACTCTAATTTTTAAAGTTTAAATTAATTAAAATTAAATAAAGATAAAACCTTAATTCCTCACTGGTATACCAGGTGGCTAATAGAATCATAGAATGTACAACCCTGGGTGAGACCGGTTTCTCTTCCCACTGAATGGGTACAAATGTGCCCATATATCTGCCAATACCAGGTTTCTAATCTTTGCTGATGTGATCATTAAAATGTGATGGCTCTTTGTTTCCACTTTCCAACAGGTCTGTTTGTATTTTTGCCTTTGTGACATGTCGGTAGCCTTTGTTCTGTGATCTTTTTGATTTGTAACTTATGATATATTGAAAATTTCAGCACTCTGTGGGCTCTCCTGTCCTATTAAAAGGTTAAAACGTTTTAATACCGTTTTCCTTTCCACGTTTAAAACTTCTCATTGTAGCTGGTATAATTTACTCATACACCTGCCTGCCAGACAGCTCAGGACAAGGTTACACCAAAAGGACGGCTGAGTTCTTTGATTACAGCTCGATTCTGTGTGTACCCACTGACCTCAGTGTAGTGAAAAGGACACTGGACTCAGTGTGGACGTGGACTCAGAACTAATTTCAAATCCCATCTCTACTGCTTTCTGAGACCTCTTTCCCTCATCTGTAAAATTAGGGTAATGACACGTATCTTTCTAAACTAGTGTGAAAATGAAGTTAAATGGCTCCTAGCACACCGGCTGACGTGTGGCCAGCAGCTGCTGTGGTCACTGTCCCTCATTCACCCTGCCCTCTCTGTGCGCGGCCTCTTCCTAGGAATGGTCAGGCTCTCAGAGCTCAGATCAACAGTTCAGAACCCCAGGCCGGTGGGGACGGCCCTGGCCTTGCTGGACAACATCATCACCCAGCGGGAAGAGGCAGAGGGGGCCACGGAGGAGCAGGAGGGGGGCTCAGAGCCAGAGGTGGTGGCTGTGGACAGCCGGCCTCGGAGGCGGAAGCCAGCCCGGCCGCGGGAGGCGGGTACCAAGGCAGAGGCAGAGGAGCGGCTCCGAGGGCGCAGGCAGCAGGACTTCGGGCTGGCGGAGCACAGTGGGTCCAGCGACGAGGACAGCCAGGAGCGAGGGAGGACGCGTGCTGCAGAGGAGCCGTGGACTCAGAACCAGCAGAAGCTTCTCGAGTTGGCATTGCAGCAGTATCCAAAGGGATCCTCTGACCGCTGGGACAGAATAGCCAAATGTGTCCCCTCTAAGAGCAAGGTGGGTGACAGGGAAAGGAAGGATGTCAGACACCCACTGCAGCATCTGCTGCGGGACCATGACCACTTCTCTACCGGTTCCTTGTGTGGTTCCCGCAGAGCATGTGATCAGGGAGGTCAGGGTTGTAAGTTCAGTCAGTATCCAGACCTGGTAGTTATTTATAAACGTTGTGCCCTTGGTGGGTGTGGCCCAGGCCGGCTATGCGGGATGCATGCCGGTGAGGGTGGCAGCTCCCTTTGTCCAGGCTGAGGAGAAGGCCAGAACGTCACAAGGTCCTCTAGCTCCATGACCAGTCTGCAAGCAGGGGGCAGGCTGGGGAAGGTGCTGCCACCGTGGTCCCCCTCAGCTGCCTGTGAATGGACTGGACTGTGGGATAGCACCCAGCTGCCCGGGGGCTTAGCGGGAGTAGTTTGTGCAGGGTGCGTGAGGGTGACATTTAGGATTCTGCTTACCTTTTGTAACCTTGGCCTTTATAATTGCCTTTTCTCTCTGCATGTACCTCTTAGTATCTGCTAAAATACATCCACAGGTAGTTCTCAGAAACTCAGAGGTGGGAGTCCCCACCCAGCCTGTAGTCCAAGCACTTTGGGAGAAAGAGGTGGGAGGATGGCTTGAGGCCAGGAGCTCAAGGGCAGCCCAGCCATCATAGCAAGATCCTGTCTCTACAAAAAATTTATAAATGAGCCAGGCATGGCAGCATGTATCTATAGTGCCGACTGCTCCAGAGGCTGAGGTAGGAGGATCACTGGAGTCCCTGAATTAGAGGTTGCAGGGAGCTATGATCACACCATTGCACTCTGGCCTCCATGACAAAGTGGGACTTTGTCTCTTAAAAATAAAAAAACCTCGGAGAAGAGGAAAGATGGTTGTACCTTGTGGAGGGCCAGCCCTCCCTCCTGGCAGTTGGGAGCTGCGTGTAGGCTTCAGGTGTGATCTTTTCAACTCGGGGGTAACTGTTCTCACCTTTTTTTTTTTTTTTACCTCCTACAGGAAGACTGTATCGCTAGGTACAAGTTGCTGGTTGAACTGGTCCAAAAGAAAAAGCAAGCTAAAAGCTGAATAATCTGGAAGATGATATTCACCTTCGTTTTCCAAAATGAGTATTTTAAAAATCTTATGCAGAAATTTGCATTTTGTACCTCAGTATTTCTATACGTCATGTGCCTTAGTAAAAAAATAAAAATAAACAGTAAATGTTGTGCTATATTGTTTAAACAAATACTGCCTTGGGGGAAAAGGGATTTGGGCATTTTGTAGATTATTTCTCATCATTACACAGTTTACTTTCTGGGGAACAAATAAATATTAATGCTTTCCAAGGATCAGGCACACAGATGTCTCTGAAGGAACATGTCAGCAAACTAATGTGTAAGACTTTAAACTTAATGTGTTTTTCTAAAATCCATGACCAAAGAACACGGCATTCATGTTGGTATTGGGGGCTGAGTAGCAGGATGAAGTTGCTTGGTGAGAAAAAAGCCAGGCTGATATGGCGCTGGTCAGCTGAGAGCAAAGTGAGATGTCTTTGTTATTAAATATGTTCCGAAAAAACCTAAAAAAATGAACAAGTAATAAACTCTAAGTTTGGACTACTTGGTAAAAGTATGTTCCCAACTGGGCGGTGCCTCTGGCTCAGTGAGCAGGGTGCTGGCCCCATATACCGAGGGTGGCGGGTTCAAACCCGGCCCTGGCCAAACTACAACCAAAATATAGCCGGATGTTGTGGCGGGCGCCTCTAGTCCCAGCTACTCAGGAAGCTGAGGCAAGAGGATCACCTGAGCCCAGGAGATGGAGGTTGCTTTGAGCTGTGATGCCACAAGCACTCTAGGACTCTGTCTTTAAAAAAAAAAAATGTTCCCAACTGATAGAATTTCCAGTGAACGTGCAGATAGGAACTGATAAAATTGGGTCTTTTTTGATGCCCAGGTTAAAATCGCTATTTGGACTATAGATTTGTATTGAGTCTTACGTGTTGTGTTTGCACCGTCCCCATCAGCTAAACTTTCCTTTTAAATCTGTCCTTTCGTCAGGGCTTGGACGTAGTTGTAAAGCGCTTGCTTACATACCTTACAGTAATCAGAGCACGTCTAATAGAAGTGATGTGACCGTGTATCTGTAAAGACGTCATTTTCCTCTGAAGATTGAAATGAGGTCACAGTTCATGGCAGGGGGTTGGGTGGCTGAGGTCAGCACTCTGCTGGAAGCGGGTGCGGCCGGGCCCTTTGATGGCAGGAAGGAGCTGCTGGTGACTCTGAGTGTAGACCCAGCTACCTGGGTCTAAACAGGGCAACTGAAAAGTGAAAAAACAGCACATCACAGGTTGCTCACCGCTTACCTGAAATACTCGAGACCAGTAGTGTTTTGGAGGGCTTGATTTTTTTCTTCTTTTTTGGATTAGGGAATATTTGCATATGATAATGACCGATACCTCTGGGAGGGCACATAAGTCTAAGCATGAAATTTGTTAGGTTTCGTATGTCCCTTATACACATAGGAAGAAGGTAACTTTTTTAAATTCAGAATATTACAGGGATAATTTAATATATTTTTTATAGTTTTGTGTATGAAATAAAGTTTATGTACTTTGAACCATTAGAAGGCACAGGTGCCAGGTGTGGAATTTCCCACTTGTGGTATCATGTTGGCAACTCAAGAAGTTTTGGATCATGGAGCATCTTGGATTTCGGTTTTTCAGACTAAGTAGAGATGTTTAACCTGTACCATGTCCTGCTGGTCACCTGGCGTCTGCTGGACTGTCCACATCATGGAGCAACAGCTCTGTGGGCCTCGCACCTGCCTAGCCAGGAGGACGGCGGGCATGGGCTACCCTGGTGCTGTCACGTGGTCCAGCAGTGCTCACCACCCTTCCCCCAAGAACAAGTGAAGCCAGTTCCGGGATGGCAACAGAGCAGTAGCTTCTATCCCAGATCTTTTGTCTTGCTGGAGCCAGGAGATGGTGACTGTCCATTTGCTTCTGGCCACGTCAGCAGTGAAGCCACCAAGAATGAAATGGGTACCCACAGAGGAACAAGGAGAGAGACTGTCCTGGCTACACAGGCCCGCTCCTTCCTGTCCCTGAGCCCGGCCTCAGGTGTCTCTGCTGTGCTGCTGGTGACACTGGGCATCCACTATTAAATCTCCCCGAACTGGGTGGGTTTCTCTCTCACCTCCCCCCAGTTCCATCATTGATTTCTGGGTTCTCCGTGTTACGACAGGCCTGCTGGGTCCCCGAGGTACTATAAGGAAACACAAGTAGGACGGAACCTTGACTTGCCCACTGCCCTCACAAGTCGGGATGATGAAGCTTCAGCCTGGTAGTCTATTCTTTTTGGTTTTTTTCTGAGTCTCACTCTATTGCCCTGGGTAGAGTGCTATGGTATCATAGCTCACAGTAACCTCAAACTCTTGAGCTGAAGCAGTCCTCTTGCCTCAACCTGTCCCGCAGATGGGACTACAGGCACCTGCCACAATGCCTGGCTGTTTTTTAGAGACAGGGATCTCGCTCTTGCTCAGGCTGGTCTGGAACATCTGAGCTCAGGTAATCCACCCCCCTCAGCCTCCCAGAGTGCTAGGATTACAAGTGTGAGCCGCTGCGCCCGGCCTTCAGGCTGGTTTTCTGTCACCATCTCTGCCTCCAGAAGGGAGCCCGTTCCTTGAGGCATCGCCTCTCCTGGGAACACGGGCAGCTGAGGAGTTGGCCTGAAGTAAGAGTTGGGCCTGGCTGCGCAGAGGGACTTGTGTGGGCTCCAGAGCAGTGCCTCGTCCAGAGGCAGGTGACAGCAGCCATCATACATTATGGCGGGTAAGTGAGGGAGTCTCTGTGGGGAGGCAGTGAACACAAGTGAGGACAAAAGCCACACCTGCTGTCACCCAGTTCCCCTTGGGAGACACCTGTGTCACCCACCTCCAGCTCCACAGGCACCTGCACTGGGCTGCTGCATACCAGGCACGGGATGCTATGGATGTGGGGGGCCAAGCCCAAGGCAACAGGCAGGTCATCCCTGGATGACCTTCCCCTTTGCAGGTCCCTGGCCCTTGCAGGGCAGTTTCCAGGATCCACAAAGGCCACCAAGTCCTTTGCAGACGGTCCCGGCAGGCAGGGGGCGGACATCGGTCTTGGTCTAAGTGTTGGGAATTGGCTTGGAGTCTTTTTTGTGGCAAAAAGCTGCATGAGTTCTCACCATAGAATGGTTCCACCTCGGCTTCACCTGTAGCCCAGAGCCAGCCCGTGTCTTGGCAATGACCCAGGCTCCCGTCTAAGTGAAATGCTTGGCCTCCAGCCTGGGTCTGATTCATGAGGAGCTGAATGAGCAGGCTGTAAAACTGAACAGTTACATCATTGTCCCCTGCGGCTGCCAGCCCAGTGTGGAAGGTGGTGGAGGAGGGTGTGACGGGGGGTGTAGGGTGGGGGGAGTAGGGACTGGGCGGTCTCACCCCTACCCAAGAGGTGGCACTGCTAATGCCAATAGCTGGCACGGGTGCCAGCTGCAGGACATTCAGAGCCACATTAAACAGGGTACAAAAAAGCACCTTCCAGCAGGGCTGGGTCACCTGCCTCATGCCCTCGGTGTCCCCGCCCTTTAGAGACTGTTGCAGGTACCTGGCGGAAAAGCTACTGGGATTGCTGTGAGCAAGGTGACCACTTGCCTCTTGCCTTCCCAACCCTGCAAGGAGTGGCCCCAAACAGAGCATGATAGGGGCCTGGTCAGTATCTCCTGGGCTGTCTGATTAATGTGGTTTGCAGCGACATCCTGCCTCACAAATAAGACTGGCAAATTGTGTGGCAACGATGGAGTCACCCTTCTATTTTCTGTGGCCTAATGCATAAGAGAAAATAAAAATTCTTTCAATGCTTTTTGTCATTACCCCAAAGAAATATTTTGTAAAACTGTAGCTCAGTGAGTAGGGCGCTGGCCCCATATACCGAGGGTGGTGGGTTCGAACCTGACCCCAGCCAAACTGCAACAAAAATAGCCAGGCATTGTGGCAGGTGCCTATAGTCCCAGCTCTTGGGAGGCAAGAGAATTGCCTAAGCCTAAGAGCTGGAGGTTGCTCTGAGCTGTGATGCCACAGCACTCTACCAAAAGTGACAAAGTGAGACTCTGTCTCAGAAAAAAACCAAAAACCCTAGTTGTTTATGCCAAATTATCCTGGTTCCAATCTGCTTCGCAAAGAAGTGTCAGGTGCAGGTCACAGTGCAGCTGGGTGTCCATCCCTGCTGGCTTCCCTATTAAGAAGGGTAGCCTAAGAAATCTCTGCTGGGAATCTTTTTGGCTACTCTTCCTTAAATAACAGTTATGTGAAAACTGGTATTTAAAAATTGGATGTGGACACTTTCGCCTGGGACTGGCAATACTGAATGGGAGGATTCTGTCCTGGGGAAGGATGAGAGGCACCAGGTCAGAGCCTTGTCCTCCTCAGCCCTGCCCTGGGAGTCCCGGCCAGCAGCCTCGGTGACTGCCACTTGCTCTGGATCAAGCCCTGTGCCTCACCATCCCCCCATCTAGCAGAGGAGTGCAGGTGGGTGGGCTGGAGCCAGGAGAGACAGTTCCAGTCCTGTCCCTCTCTGGGGCTTAGGGGACGTGGGACTTCCTGAGCCTGGAGGTGGTGTCTTCCTGGTCTGAGGTTGTGGTTCCAAAAATCAAACTGAAAAAGAGCTAAAGTAATGGAGAGCAACGACCATTCTAACCAAGGAGGAAACAGGTCATCGGTCAGAAGAAAGTCAGGAATCTTCCAAGAACCTAAGAAGCTGCAGAGCAGAGAGTGTGCCAGGGCAGGAAAGGTCAGGAGGTCCCAGGTCCCCTGCTGCAGTCAGCTCAGCCCACAGCTTCCAGGCCTGGATCCTGCAGAGCCTCCCTCTCATCCCCGGTGAAATGAGGAGCCCAGGCATTTACACCTGTGATCAAAATGTCAAGGTGTCACAGCCAGAAGAGGCTCTCCATGCTGGCAAGCTCTCAGCTGAGGGACACAGGAGCAGCCTGACTGGCAAAGGGACACCATTTGGGTGGGTAACCCTCAAGTCTAGGACCTTTAATCCGGGCTGCACAGGAGACTCCCTCCCCGGAATCACATTCCAGAGGCTTTGGATTTTTTGGGTCCTGGATGGAGAGTCCCTGCACAGTGGGGGCCGATCTCCAGGCCGTTTTACTGGCTAGCCCAGGAAAAACCACTGTACTGGACTAAGAATTAACAAGAAAATGACATCTTGTTTTATTCAGAGATTTCTGCATTTTGAACAGTTCAGCTACAGAAAACCACTGTCCGTGCTGGCTCTGAGGGGAGACCAGGAGAACCAGAAAGGTCAGAGATGCTGAGATACAAAATCTCCTGATAATCCGTCTGCTTGTTAAATGAGCCAAGTGAAAAATACCAGGTGTGTCAATTAGAATTTCAGGGAAAACAAACTTGATCAGCAAAAAAATTAATTTCTTGTCCGTAGCCAAAGTAAAATGTGTTTATTGCTGCAAACTATGGGGTCAGTTGCAGTGGACTGAAAGTGTCCTCCTGCCAAAAAAAATCATGTGCTGAAATTACAACTTCCAAGCTGAGCAAGGTGGTTCATACCTGTAACCTTAGCACTCTGAGAGGCTGAGGCAGGAGGATCCCTTGAGCTCAGGAGTTGGAGACTAGCCTAACCAAGACTGAGACCTCATCTCTACTAAAAATAGAAAACCTAGCTGGACTTGGCCCTGGTTGCCTAGAGTCCCAGCTAATTGGGAGGCTGAGGCAAGAGGATTGTTTGACCCCAAGAGTTTGAGGTTACTATGAGCTATGACACCTCGGCACTCAACCCACAGTGACAGAGTGACACTGTCTCAAAAAAAAAAAAAAAAAAAAATTCTAGCTTCCAAGGTGGTAGAATCAGAAGATGAGACCTTTGAGAGGTAAATAGGTCAGGGGTGTAGAACTCCCAGACCCCAGGAAGGGGATTGGTACTCTTTTGTAGGAGGCCATAGTTCTCTTGCCCTCCACCATGTTAGGACACAGGGAGAATTCAGCCATCTGCCATCTGGAATAGGGCCTTCCTCCCTGACCCTGTGGGTGCCCTGACCTCAGATTTGTGGCTTCCAGGAACTTTGAGAGGTAAATTTCTGTTGTGGATGGACCACCCAGACTGTGAAGCTTGGTGGAAGCAGGAGGAGCTCACTGACGTTGGCTTTTACACAATCAGGCGCTTGGGGGCAAGAAGTTAGGGAACATAAGACCCTGTCACCCCAGGTGACTTTGGACCCATTTCATAGCCCTTGTCGTCTGACTCCTGCACCTCTCCCCAGCCACCAGAACTGCTCCTGTTAGAGGGCCAAATGTCCAGTACTGGGTCCTAGAGGCTCAGCCCCACCTCTTCAATCCTGTTAACCAGCATGTCTTCCCAACTGAGTGTGGCCTCTCATCCTTTGGGAAAGGGAGTGGATGTCAATCAATCCTGGAGTTTCCCTGGCTCCTGCTCACATTCCTTCTTTTTCCCTACCCTTTTCCCCACCCTGGTGACTGCACTGCCTTAGTTTGAGAGTCAACCTCCTGGTTTTAGAGCCCCTGTCCGAAGACAGCAGAATCCTCCACTGTCCCAGGGCTTCCCCAATATCCGAAATAGCCAGAGCACAGACTTGGAACGTGCCTCCATGGAGAGGAGACATGAGAACCACACACGCCCGCCAGACCAGAGCCAGGGCCACCCTGTGCTAATTCCATGCCCCAAAGAGCCTCCACATGGTGGAGACATGGCCTCCTTTGGCCCATCCTAGTCAGCAGTCTCTATTCCCAAGGGACCCCAGCTTACCTTTCCTCTCCACGTATCTCGGCTAAATACTTCAAACCAGTTTCATGCCCAGTTCCACCAGGGTTTCTCCCATTTCTTCCCTAGGCCCGATGGCAGTGGGTCAAGACCCACATGTCCTCATGTCTCTTGGGAAAGCAACAGGGAATGGCAGTGTGAATTAACGCAAAGCCAAGGGCATCCCAAACTCCAACCAAAGCCAAACTATGGTCTGTGTTTCTAGTTACCGGTTATCCCTGGGACAGGCAGAGCCCTCAGAGGCCACACCCACCATGTTCAAGAACAACTTAGCGCCTGTGGCTCAAGGGAGTAGGGCACCGGCCCCATATGCCAGAGGTAGCGGGTTCAAACCCAGCCCTGGCCAAAAACTGCAAAAAAAAAAAAAAACCCAGCTTAGCTTCAGCCTCCTCTGCTGCAGTGTGGGGAGGGTGGGAGCCAGAGCTGTACAGGCCAGGTTGAGTCCCACGCACCGAGATAACTTGGAGGTGCAGAGGGGCCCTAAGTTGTCACTGGGCCCCTACCTTACTTGCCTCAGATAATTCTTGTTCTTAATTGTTCCAATCCACACTCTATAAGCTACATGACTACTCATCCTCTCCAAGCCTGGACCTCCTTACCTGTAAGATGGGAAAACTTCGAGTCCTTCCCAAGGTGTGTGCAGATTAGAGAAGGCGGCACCGTGGGTGAGGCAGGGCTCCATTCAGAGGACCCTCGGTGATAGCCGGCATGCTGGATTCAGGGACAACCTGCCCTCCAGAAGCAGGTAGGGCCCACTGGAGGGCAGGAGCTGCGACTCTCACAACCAAAGGCCTAGAACTAGTCCCACCAGAAAGACACCAGAAGTGTCAAGAGAACAAAATTTGAAAACTGAATTTAGCACCTTTGAAGCTGCTTGTGGATTTGAGAATTTCTGGCAAAAAGGTAGCCTGTGAAGAGGTGATGAACTTGTGTGAGGCAGCTGTGCACCTAACAGTGGTAAAAGTTCCCGGAGGTGGAAGTGGACACCGTGCTGTCCTGCAGTCATGTGAATGTGGAACCCTAGACCCAGGGCAGCCAGAGAGTCAGGAGGTAGAGACAGGGGTGTGGGGGCAGCTGGAAGGGACACAGGACCCTCTCAGACTCCAGGTGGCAGGTGAGGGGGTGAACCTGACCTGTAAGAAAGCGGGGCTGTCAAGGGGTCGCCTTACATGGAACCTTTCCTGTAGCTATAGATTTGTATGCCTTCAGTATTAGCTTATTTTTTATACTTGCTGGGCACAATCCTGATTCAGTGATTATTTTGAAAGAGATCTCTTTTGTTGCAAATAACTGGGAGAGGGACAGACAGGTGACATCAATTTTTAACAAACTGAAAGTTATTTTTAAAGTGATTTCCAAATGTGGGGTGGTGCTTGTGAGTAGGGCGCCAGCCCCATATACCAAGGGTGGCAGGTTCAAACCCAGCCCCCACCAAACTACAACAACAACAACAACAAAAATAGCCAGACATTGTGGTGGGCACCGTCTGTCTTCCCTGTAGCTATTTCCTGTCTGTCACAGCAGTGCTCACAGCTACTCGGTAAGGCTGAGGCAAGAGAATCACTGAAGGTTGCTGTGAGCTGTGACGCCATTGCACTCTATTGAGGGTGACAAAGTGAGACTCTGTCGCTAAAAAAAAAAAAAAAAAGATTTCCAAATGTTTATAGAAGTTCACAGCTATTTCCTCTTGAAAGGCCTAGTTTCACTTCTACAAAAAGATGGTGCTGTCCATGCTTCATTCTCAAAATAAAACAAAGGTGAAAGAATGATACTGGTCTCATGGAGATTTCTTGTCAAAAGTACATAAAAGCAAAATTACATTTCACTGTAAGGCATCCAAGTCTCCTGTTGTGGGTAGGGTGACTGTCCCCAGAGTCCCAGGGGTCGGCCCTCCCCTCCTTCCACTTGGTGGCTGTTTTTTCTTGGCCCACGACGCGCTCACATGCCAGGACTAGACTGCGAGTGCCCCTGCAGCCTCCTCTCAGGGTCCCGGCCCACTCAGCAGACGCATATGCAGGCCCTGAGACAGCACCATGAACAAGCAGCCCAGATAAAGGACGTGTTAAGAAATTACTCGGAGACTTTAAAGATTGAGGTTTGAGTTAATGGAGGAGTCACCTGTCATTTTAGAGGAATGATAATCCTTAGCCTTGGGAGAGACAAGACTCTCTAAAGTCAGATAATTATTTTTTCTCTTGTGGATAAAAAAGTCTCTCCAGGAACCTAAAATTCACTCCTTAATAAAGTTAAGAGTCTAAAACCAGTTTTTCTTGTTCATTCAACTCCTAATTACTTGGAGCAAATTACACAGATCGGTATATTCTCATTTAATTAAGTCTGAGGTAAAGCCTGAGTATTTAAATTTTTGAAAAGCACCACAGGCAATTCTGAAGCTTCCCAAGACCCAAGAAACACTAAATGGATTTGGCCTTCTCTTTCATGGAATTCTTTTGGTTAGAGCCAGTTAACTGCAGAAACAAGAGGAAGCAAACCTCTACCAAGTGTGATGCTCTATCCGTGAGCCCTGAGGACCGTCTCACCTGGACTCTTATTTTCCTTCTGTCTTCCCTGTCGCTGTATCCTCCGTCACAGCAGTGCTCACAGCGCTTTCCCTGGTGATGTCCTCAGACCTCTGAGCACAAGGCCGGGCTGCCCTGCACGCTGCTCTGCACACTGTGTAGACTTGACTCATGAGCAAAGTTTCACTTACTCCAAGGTGACAGTATGCGAATGTCCCAAACAGACTACACAGGGGAGGTCCCCAGCCGTCTTCAGGACCTTCAGCCTCTCCAAACAAGGATGGCACAGAGTTATAAACATTATTAAATTTTATTAACAAAAACTTTGTACATTTTCTTTTAATACATGTGGAATTTTACATCTAAGTAAAATAACAACACATTCAAAATTTACCATTTATACAAATTGTTACAGAATAACAACCAGTGGGTTAAATAAGTAAAATAAACCACACTGATGTTTTTAAATTACCTACAAAAGATTTGACTTTCTTTAAAATTCCCCTGAACATATAAAAATAAATTAATTTTATTTTTCAGTTAAATCTACCAATTAGAAATATTAGAAATCAAAATATCAATGTTATCTTATGAATTTTTCACAATACAAAAC
>CAUYRH010107554.1:0-17264 GCA_963574655.1 Perodicticus potto | reverse complement strand
TGCAGTGTCAAAGGATGAATGTTTCCAAAAGGAGCAAGTGGACAATTGAATTGATTGCAGAGAACACAGGAAAACTTTTCTTGATTTCAGCATTATGGAGGTCACTAACTATAAGATTATCAGATGAATTGGATTCTATTGCAAATACCAGAAGAATCAACTTACAGTGAATTAATCCTTGTATCATCAGGGTTCATCAGATTTCATTTTAGATTCTGAGTTTTTTCCTAAAACGTTCTAACTCCTTATAAGGATGGCATTTCATAACTTGTATTCTTTCTTGGACTCTTAGTTTTTCCAAAAAAGAGTACATTTCTCTTTTTAAAAAATATAATAAAACTCAATCTATCTTGCAATTACCAAAAAGGGTTCATTGGACTTTTCCACCACATACAGGATCTTAGTGATCTTGATTCCCTCTGGCTTCAAACATTTTGCTTTATCATTATCCCAGAAATGATTTCTACATTACTCAACAATTTTGTCTTACTAGAAAAGACAAAAATAATAACATGAAGGATCAGGAACTACCTAGAAGGTTGATTCTGTAGTGGAATAAGTCATCATGGGCCAGGCATGGTGGGAGAAGTCTGGGAAGCTGAGGCAGGTAGATTGCTTGAGCTCAAGAGTTCAGGACCAGCCTGAGCAAGAACGAGACCCTGTCTCTGTTAAGAATAGAAAAATTAGCCAGGTGTTGTGGTGGGTGCCTATAGTCCCAGCTACTTGGGAGGCTCAGGCAAGAAGATCACTTGAGCCCAGGAGTTTGAGGTTGCTCTGAGCAAGGCTGAGGCCACAGCACATTACCTGGGCAGAGAGTAAGTATTTAAAAAAAAAAAAAGAAATCATCATTAGATCATCCTTCTATTATCTTACTGTAATGCCCAAAATAACTAAGTCTTCTTTCAAGAGGGTAGGAAAAAAAATCTAGAGACACTCTCTGTAGTGTTTATTGTTGTTGTAAAGCTTTTATTAATCCCTGATACAAATTCAGGATTTTTCATTTTCTTTCCATAATGCCAAGAAGAAAACTGATAAAGAAAAGCATTTCCCGATATTGGAAAAATCAGAAGATGAATGAAAAAAGACAAAAGAACTTTAGACTTCAATGGTGATGTGAAATTTATCACATAAGTGAAATTTCAGACTATGAGTCTATAGATGATGATATCCCAGATAAATTTTCTCAAACCAAGAATCAATGATTCAACCATATTCAAGAATAAAAAAGAAATATGGTATTCTCACCCAGTTAGTCATTTAACAGGATTGACTTCCGTATTCAATATTTTGCAACAAGAACCAAGCAATCCTAAACAGATTGTGTGATATATTCTGTCATCTTTTCTGATGTTGCAAAAATACTTCACTTAGTCTGTAAATCAATGAATGATAAAGGCAAATATGTATATACAAAGGTGAATGAAAGAAATGTATACAGCAGAGATGAAAAATTCATCAAATTGCTAATTCTAATAGGTAGTTATAAATCTAAAAATGTTTTGAAGCTAAGAGGCAAAGACAATGGCTATCGTTTTTTTAAAATAATGAGCCATCAAAGTTTTCAAAAGCATTGCTTTCTGTTTATCCAATGTAAGAAGAAGCAAAAGTAATGATAAGCTAAAATCATTACAGATGTATTTGAAATATGGTATTCAGTATTTACAAGACGACTGTGTTCTTGGTTCATCTCTGTTGACAGATAAATAGTTGTATTCAAAGAACATTGCCCATTTAAGGCAAATATGGCATCAAATGCAGGAAAATACAGAATAAATTATTGGGCTTGCTATTTTTAAAATAAAATTTGTTTAAAAATTATTTTTCACTAGGGGTGTGCTCAGAGCAAGGGGCCTGAAGAATGGCTCCTCTGTTTTAACATACCCAACAGAAATCTGGGGTCATTGTGATGAGGGGCACAAAACTTGGTGCCTCCCTATGAACAAATTCCCTATACGTTAAGAAAAAGAAAAAAATTATAAAATGTCTGTGGTGGATGTATGGGTGATCACTGTATCATCCTTTCACAGTACTGCATGCTTAAAAAAATGCCTAATACTGGAAAATTTTAAAAATTATTTTCACTATCACTTTATTCTTGCTTTTGTAAATAATGTGTGAAATGACTTAGACATAAGAAAAAAGAGAACAGGACCATCGATGATGAATGTTTTCTCTAGCATAGTGTGAGATAAATAGATCAAAGTTTGTCTCACATGACAAGCAATAGAGAAGGAAGAAAACACAAACCTCTTATAGACTGCTTTGGCTTCAGAAAACAGAAATATTCTTGCCTGATGTGGATGGTCAACTTAGGACAAAGGGATGGTGGCTCTGCAATGTCACCAAGGATCCAGCTTGCTTCCACCTCCCTGTTCTGCCATCTCCAGCTCCGGTTTCATCCTCAGGGTTGTAGCAAGATAGCTGTGACATTAGATCTGGACATACAACATCCAAAAGAACAACAACAACAAAAAACCCCACCTACATATATCTTTCTGTTAAGAGTGAGGAACCTTTTTCTTGGGTGGCACTGGCCCCATATACCAGAGGTGGCAGGTTCAAATCCAGCCCCAGCCAAAAACTGCAAAAAAAAAAGAAGAGTGAAGAAAGGTTTTCTAGAAGTGCTTTTGCTTCAAGCTCCTTTGCCTCCTGCAAGCTGTTAGGGAAGAAGGGGTAACAAAAACTAGCAGGGGCCAGGCGTGGTGGCTCATGCCTGTAATCCTAGCACTCTGGGAGGCCGAGATGGACGGATTGCCTGAGCTCAGGAGTTTAAGACTGGCTTGGGTAAGAGCAAGACTCCCCCCTCTCTAAAAACAGCCAGGCATTGTGACAGGCACCAGTTTGGAGGCTGAGGCAAGAGGATCCCTTGAGCCCCAAGAGTTTGAGGTTGCTGTGAGCTTTAACATCATGGTACTCCACCCAGGGTGACAGAGTCTCTGTCTTGGAAAAAAGAAAAAAAGAAACTAGATAGATGCTATTTGTAGCCTATGACGGTCTAGAAGCAAAACTAAAACAACTGGGGCGGCACCTGTCTAGAAGCAAAACTAAAACAACTGGGGCGGCACCTGTGGCTCATTGAGTAGGGAGCCGGACCCATATACTGAAGGAGGTGGGTTCAAACCCAGCCTTGGCCAAACTGCAAAACAGAAAAATACCCAGGTGTTGTGGTGGGAGCCTGTAGTCCCAACTACTCGGGAGGCTGAGGCAAGAGAATCGCCAAAGCCCAGGAGTTGGAGGTTGCCGTGAGCTGTATGACGCCACGGCACTCTACCAAGGGCGATAAAGTGAGACTCTGTCTCTACAAAACAAAAAAAAATTTGGCAAAAAACTAAAACAACTTACAGAATACATACGAATTGAGGAGAACTATTAGCAATACTCAGAATGAACTAGGATAAGTCAGTCCTTTGTATCATTCTCTTATCTTTAAGCATTCATTATGTCGTCTTATTTCTTGCTCCTCTTGATAGCTGTATACAGAACAGCTAGCAGGTATATTTCCTAAGACAGAGTGAGTGGGGATGAGTGAAAAAGAAGATGCATGGCATGGGGAGATGAGCCCAAGACCAGTGCTGGATACTGGGACTATGACAAGCCTCCAGGATCAGGAAGAGAACAATCGAAGACAAGCAAAAGACTAGGTTTTTACAGAGAACGTGAATAGCCCAACCCCCCCCAAAACAAAACAACAAAAACCAATAAGACTGGGGGAGCTGTCTAGAGCTGTCTCCCAGACCTTTGTTGGCTAGGATTTTCATAAACTTTAAAAATCCATTAGCTGGGTGTAGAGGCGCATATCTGTAGTTCCAGCTACTTGGGAGGCTGAGGCAAGAGGATGACTGGAGACCAGGAGAAGACTACAGTGAGCTGTGATGGTGCTACTGCGCTCCAGTCTGGGCAACATGGCAAGACCATGTCTCTAAAGAAAAACAAAACAAAACCTAAAGCATGGGGTGTGGCCAGAACCAGGATGAGGAAGAATGTGATGTTGAGGGGAAGCAAAGCAAACGGAGAGACCAGTAAGAGGGGAACCGGTACAGTTCCTTTTCCCCCTCTTAACTCAAGTTTTGTCCTTAATGTCTTTAAATGTACAGTCTTCCTTTTCAGTTGCCCAGTGAAGGCCAAACTGAAGATGATGGCTGGAGCAGGCTATAAGGTTTTAATTGCTTCTTTTGGATTATCCTATGTACCTGGACCAGTCTGGAACTGAAACAGTCCTAGGAATACCCTGCCCAATCACTCTTCAATATGTAGTCTGCTAGTCTGCTAGTCTGCTAAGCAGGTTTTAGTTTGGAGAATAAAGAACATTTTCTGATCAAGGATGTGGTAAGAAAAGCTAAGTGTGTTGCTTCCTGGTCATGGTATGACCTGTTTTTCACTAAAGTCAAAATAGAAGATGCCAGTAGCTACTAAATAGGATACTGATTGACACTTGGAAGCTCTATGACAAACAGCAAAGTTGCAAATCAGGCTTCTGCGCACATTAGTTGTGCAAAAGGATGATTGCTCACCAACACGAACACCTAATCCACCATTTTAACAGTAAAAATCTGAAAAAAAAAAAAAAAAGACTGGGTTTTAGTTTCTACCACCTTTCCTTTACCTTTGCGAAATTTCAGCACATTATTCACAGCTAGCTTCCATCCAAGGCCAGAAACCTACACAATTGAAAAAAAATGCAATTAAAATAGGGACAGAATAGGTCTTTTTGATTCCTTATATACACAAAAATACATCTGCTTTTCTAAATTGCCAGGAGTCCTCCTTTGAAGTCTGATAGAGATCAGTTGAGTCACTGTTCGCTGTTCTTGAAGGATAACCTAGGACAGGCAGGACTGGGATCTTACTAAGTTTAGCTGTATTACCAAGCATCAGAAAAACTGGGCAGCCCCACGCTATAAAACATAGATTAGGAAGCTGCTTTGAGTCTGGTAACGTCTTTCTTTACCACAGGCGGTCTGGTTCACACACAGGATTAAATTCTCAGTGGATTGGGGCGGGACTGAGACAGAAAGTGAACGCAAACTCTGTAACTCCTCCCTTCCCCAGGCCAAGTGCTATCTGTTGTTGATAACAGATTACCGTGTGCCTGAATGGTTAAGCACGTGTTAGGAAAGCAATCCCTGGTTGTAAAATTGCTTCTCTGAAGTTTCTAAATAGATGGGAGTTCCATAGGTGTTTTTCTTTTAAAGGGCTTAACATTTCACGTGCGACTGTTTATATAACCATGGCACGGTGGCCCAAGACGCCAAAACAGAACAAAAAATTTGAATAATTAGTTTAAATTATTTTAAAAAGCCCGGGGAAATCGAACCTGGGATGGCAGAAAGGAGCCAATACCTTGGGCGCAGCGTGATTCAAATCACAGCCTTTGAACCAGCAGCCTCCCGGGAGCAGCCCTCGCTCAGCACACGCCTCCTCCAAAGCAGCCCTGTTACCTGAACAAAGCGGCCCAAGTTCAGGGGCTTTGTCTCCAAAGAACAAAGATCGGCCGGGCTGCCTTCTCGCTGTTCCGAAAGAGCCAAGCCTCCCCGGGAAGCCCGCGCGGCCCGCGGAGCCGCCCCCAGGCTGCCGGCCGCGCCCCCCTGGGCCCCTTTAAGCGCCGCGGCCGCCCCCGTCCCACGCGAGCCGGGCGCACGGGGCCGCCCGGGCCGGGCCGCGCCTCCCGCCAGGGTTACGTGAGCCCGGGGCGGGCGGCCGCCGGGCCAATGGCCGCCGCCGGGGCCGCCGCGCTCCTCCCGCGCCGCCGCCGCCGCCGCTGCCGCCGCCGCCGTGGGGCTGCGGGCTCCTCCCGCAGGAGATAACTGTCAGCGCGCGAGGCGGCGGCGGCCCGGCTCAGTCATATGACCGGCAGCCGGCGGCCCCTGCGCCCAGCAGAGTTACTCAGCCGCAGCGGCCCCGCGCTCCCGCAAGGCTGGGCGGCCGCGCCGCCGCGATGGCCCCGCCGCCGCGGCCGCCGCCCCCGGCTGCGCGCTGAGCCGGCGGCCCCCCGAGCTCCGCGGCCGGCGCTGCAGCGGCGGCAGCATCATGGCCCCGACCCTGCTCCAGAAGCTCTTCAACAAAAGGGGCAGCGGCGGCAGCGCGGCGGCGTCTGCCCAGGGCAGGGCTCCCAAGGAAGGACCCGCCTTCAGGTAAGGGGGCGCCGCGGGGGCGAGCCTGGCGCGGGACCGGAGTTGGCTCCGGTGCTCGCCGGGGAAGCGAAGGAGGAGGGGAGCGGGCCGCCCGGGACGTCGCTGCCCATCGCCGGCACCCGGTCCCGAGCTTGTCATCGTGGACGCGCCTGCTCCGCGTGTGCCTCCCGACCCTCGGTGACCCTGAGCCCCCCTTCTCTCCGCGCTTCCTTCCTCTCCTCCACAACTCAGGGTCCTTCCCCATTTCCGAGAGTTCTCTTGTGTTCCTTGGGGCTCCCGGCGTGCGCTGTGCTGGGCTCCGGAGGCGGGGGCTCCGCCGGGGGTTGGGGTGAGCCGCCCGGGCGCCTCTGCGGGCCCTGCAAAGCCGTGAGCTGTCGTTTTGAGGGCAGCACCAACCTATTGTGAACGTGACAGTACTTCGAAGTTGGGAAGGAGCAACAGCTATGAAGAAGGCATCTTTCTTCTTTCTTGCCATTAATGACAAGCTCTCAGACGGATGAATGAAAGTATGTAATTTCCACATCATTTGGAAGGTGAATGCTGCATGATGTGTGAAAAGGGGGAGTAAAATGCTTTTATGAAATTTCTGAGGTTTCTATTTAACCAAGTTGATTTGTAGATTTGACCTCCTGAACGCATACTCTTGCGGATGGATAGCATTTATTGAGGATTTACTGTCTTAAATGCTTTATGTTCATTTCTCTCCTTTATTTCCCCCAACTAGCAGTGAGGTAGGTGCTAGTATAATTCCCATTTTACAGGTGAGGAAACTTAAAAATCAGAGAACTTAAGCATCTTGCTCCAGATCCACAGCTGTAAGCGGCAGAGCCTGCGTTCTGACCCAAGCAGTTTCACCACAGAATCTAGTCTTTAAAATCCCTATGCTATTCTGCTTTCTAGGGCTGACTTTTAAAAGATGCCTTAATATGTCCTAAATTGCCTTTCCACACACCTTATGTTGAGAAGTTGGTTTATCCGCCTTTACCAGTTGGTTTTTGGCCCAGATGTCTAGCAAAAACGGGTCTAGACTCAGTATAATAAATGCTTTTAAAAGTTTCAAATGAAACTTTGAAATAATTTTGGATTAAGTTTAATGTTTTAGATTTTGCTTTTCTTGAATTTCTTTCATTTAAAACACAGTTTTTCACTATAGTTATATGAAAATTGAATAACCAGTTTTGTGTGTGTGTGTTTAAAAGGTAAATTGTGAGTACTTGAAACTACCTTGGTTAAATTCTCATGTTTCCTTTAGGCTAACTGAATCCTTATAATTTGAGTAGGGAATTCTATGCCTTTCATGGACTGGCTGAGTACTAGTGATGCCGTGTACCTTCTCGGAATGGTAGAATTACTTCAGACCCAGGGTGTGTAATTTCTTCCCTTTCCTCCCAGTAACCCAGACTCCATCAAGAATACAAAGACTGGAGCAAAGGGACCATGTGTGTCACAGGTGTCTTCTACTTTGGCAGCCCTTGCCAAGGACATTAAAAGCCATTTTAATGCTGATGGAGACGGTGGAGTGACAGTGGTTGTTTCTTCTGTTCCTTGCTCAGTTGCCCACCACCACTTCTTCTAATGAATTTAATTGTGTATATTTTGAACAAAAATGGTGGCTATATTTAGGGTCTGGCCGTATTAGGGAAATTGAATCCCACTTTGTGGGAACACAAGTATGGTGTTCTGACTTCTCATTGGTGTATAATGAAGAACAGAAAATTGTGCCAAGTGCTAGGTTTTTTTTTTTTTCTTGACCTCATTAGGATTTTTTTTACAAGTTTTTGAGGTGGATATTTCAGGAGAATTTTGGGAATTTCAGTTGAACACCTCACTTGATGAGAGCCTCTTTGAATACTGTCCCTGATAGGGGTCACCATGGAAAAGGCGGTGACATAGCAGTTGTCAGCAAAGATGTGGAAGATGAGAACAAATCAAGCATTGCTGGTCAGGTGAAGACAGGACGCCTAAACCAGTCTTTCCTTTTGATCTCTTTGCCTGGACTAACTCTTACATGCTATGTAGCCCTCTTGGGCAGAGCCTCCTGGAAAATTTTCCTCACCTAAAAAATTATGTCCCCATGTTCCTTCTTATCCAGATTTTACCAAAGAAGAGCTGGTGTGTGCTTTTTGGAGGAGGGGGGAGGGGGTCCTCAGACAGGCAACTGGTTGCCCTCAAAAGCCCACTTTGTAGTTGAGTAGATTTCTAGAACTTAAGGTAAAACCCTTGTTTTAAAAATCAAGTATTCCTAATGTGAATTTGTGTTCTTTGTGCGTTTAAATACAGGATGTAACCTGTAGATCTGAGGATTCAGGTAGACTTTTGGTGCAGTTTGGTAGTGTATTTTGGGGAAAATAGAAACCAAAGTAACATCTAGTGTTTTCTGTTTTAAAGCTTGTGGAAACCCTTTATGTATTCCCTGTTTGTGTGGCAAACTGTTCACTAGTTAACTTGAAGCTTCTCTCCTCTTCTCCAAATTGTTTTGCCCTTGATATTGCTCTGTTTACTCTTGTGCACTTCCTAGTCCTTTCTCTGGGTTTCTTGTTCTCTCATTCCTCCAGCTTTCACATAGCATATTAGAAAGGAATTTTGTTGTCTAATGCAAGTAGCCTATATCACAGGTCATTTTCAGGCCTTCATGCTTCCTGGTATTTCGTCTAAACAGAGATTTATTACAGTTTTTAAGAGTCCTTATTTCCTTTAGGATCTTGACAAAAAGCCCTTTTCATAGTGTCAAGAAAAGAGGTTGCTAGGAAAACAGAAAAGGAATCAGAAGAGATTGAATTTACATGTTTGGGGGAAGAAGTCAGGAACACTGTATGAACTTTGTAAAGTTTAAATCTCATTTAAGGTTAGGCTCGGCGCCTGTGGCTCCATGGGCTCAGGTGCCAGCCACGTACACCTGAGTTGGCAGGTTTGAATCCAGCCCGGGCCCGCCAAACAACAAAGATGGCTGCAACTAAGAAATGGCCGGGCGTTGTGGCGGGCGCCTGTAGTCCCAGCTACTTGGGAGGCAGAGGCAAGAGAATCACTTGAGCCCAGGGATTGGAGGTTGCTGTGAGCTGTGATGCCACGGCACTCTATCCAGGGTGACAGCTTGAGGCTCTGTCTCAAGAAAAAAAAAAATCTCATTTAAGGTTATAAAATTTCATTGTAGTTTTTGAAATTTGAGAGAGTTCTCTATGTGCTGCTCTTCAGAATGCTTTTCACTTTTAATTAGTTGATATATAAGTTTATATCTGAATAAATTAGGCCCAAAAATGATTTGTAAAGTGACTCAAGTCAGAAATAGAATTAGGTTCTTGGTTTTCCTGGATTTAAGGCCTGTATATTTACATAGGAGTTTTTATTTTATTTATTTATTTATTATTTTTTTTTTTAGAGACATTTTGTTGCCATCTGTAGAGTGCTGTGGCATCACAGCTCCCTCCAGCTCTTGGACTTAGGCCATTCTCTTGCCTCAGCCTCCAGAGTAGCTGGGACTACAGGCGCCCGCCACAATGCCCGGCTATTTTTTGGTTGCAGTTTGGCCAGAGCCAGATTTGAACCTGCCACCCTTGATACATGGCACCAGGGCCATATACTCACTGAGCCAAAGGCGCCATCCATACATAGGAGTTTTTTAAAACCAAGATTTGCCTGTTGACTTACACATGTGGTCCAAGTTTGAAGCACCTTATCTTAAGGTTTTTTGTTTTTAAATGTCTCTGATAAATTATTGGGCCGGTGTTCCCCTAAAATATGTGTAGAGCAGGGAGGTAGAAAGGATCTTGGGCTATCAATTGTTTTGTTTTGGCCCAGTTAAATGAAGTGAGTAACCATATATATCACCTGGGGTATAAGGAGTAAATGGAAGCATTGCAGCTGCTTGCTAGCTGGTTGTGTAAATGCCAGACAGAGCGTAGACTGTACTCTTCTTCCTCCCAGTCCTGAATACCTAGGGCAAAGTGGCCTAGTTAGTGTTAATCCCCATTGTTCTGTTAGAACATATTTAAGTAATCTGTTTGAGGGTTAGTATAAATATCATGTAATCCACTTATCATCTTAATCAAATAGCATCTGATGCCTGTGTGCTTGTGGCTTGGTGCTCCACCTGTACAAATTCAGGTAGCACACCTATGGTCTGACCTGCTGGAATTTATAATCTGAAGGACAACAGATTGTACACTAATAAACAGCAGACAACACACTGGAAACTCTAACAGATAAATGAAACACTGGGAAAGAGTATATTTTTACATTAAGTCCAGAATTAAGAAATCACTGGCTGTTCTCATGCTTGGAGTGACTGAGGCAGGACTGTGATTTTTTTGTTTTTCTCTTCCCTTACAGGGAGGGAAATCACACAGAGGTGCTTCCTCCTCTCCCACTGCCAGGTTCCGAGATGCATTTGTAGTGAGATTTTTCTAAGTTTAGAGAATATTCTGGGGGAAAAAATTTGTTTTTTAATGTACCTATTCATTTTTAATCCCCAAAACATAAGACATATAACAGATAGCAGTTTTGATCTCTTTTTACTACTTTCTAGTGGTCTTTCTTGGCTGCTGCTCTAGATCTACTGGCACACGCCTAAAATCTTATCACTTTGGAAGGTTATTTGTTATTTTTCACAGAGGTGAGGGAGGGAACTTTTCCATCTAATGAAGTAGGCTCTTTTGAAAGCACTTGGAAGGCAAATTGAGGAGGCCTTTGATTTGGTCTTGCCACGTACGTGCCAAACAAGACTCTTCATTTCTCTGGTCCTTAGTGTTGTCTTTTGTAAAATGGCATCAGTCCTGTGTAATGGAGTCGTGAGGAGGTAATAAAATGAGTCTGAAAATCCTTCAAAAAGAATGAAATAGGAGTAAACGATCATGTGTGTACAGAAGAGGGTTAGCAACATGGTACACCAATATATTAACAGTGCTTGCCAAGAGGTGGGTGAAAATTTTCTCTTACTCCTTTGTGTCTTTTTTTTTTTTTTCTTGCTATTTTTGGATTTTGTTCTAATGAATTTGTGTTGCTTTTGTGATTTTAATTGTTTTAAATTATTTAAATATTCCCAGAGTAGTATTTTAAATTAAAATATTCTTTAGAGTATTTTACACTGTGAGGTTATAGGCTAAAGATAATGTTTTTGGAGAAACCTGATTTAAATAAGAACTCTTGACAGAATATTTTCTCTTCATTAAAATATCTGATGGTTGTTATGAAAAACTTTGTTTTAAAAACCTAATGTCATTGTAAACTTTAGGAGGCCAAATTAATTGGTGATGTTAATCATTATAGACAATATGTATGTGCAGAAGTTTTATTCGTTGAGCAAGGTCACTGCATCATCCAAGCCTGGAAGTCCAATGTAGTCTTCAGGGGGACTCAGCACAGTTAAGGAGCTGCATGCAGTTTTCAAGTTTTATTAGACATATGTTTAGAAAAGACTGACACAGCCCTTTGGATCTGGAGGGAACTTGGATAAGTTGAGAGGCCTGGATTAGAGGTTTTTAAAGCTAAAACATGTATTGTAATTTTAAATTCTGCCATGTGAATTTGTCATACAATATGCAGCTTTTTGACTTAGTGGGTGGTATGAAGAGATGGGCCAGGACATGTGGTCTTTTAATGCACAGACTACATAGGTCCTAAGAGAGCAGGGGCTTTTGTTGTTGTTGCTTTAGGTTGTGTTTCTAATGCTTTGCTTATGAGGTCAGCTTTATGAAGCTACTTTGGCTTTGTGTTTTCTTGGCAAAGGAAGTTGTAAAAGATTGTCCTTGCACTCATGAAATACTTTGGCTGCCAGTGGGAACTCCTGGCGGGTGAATCTGATTTAGGAACTGGTAATGTGCTTTATTTCTTCAGCCACTGTTTTTCTTGGTGTGGGCGAAAGGAACAGATGTTTTCTACTGATTGTACAAGTCCCTTGCCTAGTGTGAATTGTTAGGACTGGACTATGAGATCATGTACTTGGCTGTAAAAGTAAGTCTTTCCTTTGAGTATGAATGTTGAAATATTTGGTGAGTTCCTACTTACCAACCGTTCTTTATCTCAGATTTGTGAAAACTGATTCTTATATAAAAGAAAAAAAACAGGATGGGCTTTTCCAGCTAACTAGGCATGTAATAGTGATTTCCCTCAACCCCACCCCATCTGTAAATGGAACATCCATGACTCACTTCTCATGGCCACACAGGCACTTTTGTAAGCAGTTGCTTGAATGGGAGGGTAGAATGGGGATGGACGTGATAGGCTGGCATCCCATTTGTGTTCAGCCAGAATCTGTCCAGCTGCCTTTATAATGGACTTATGAAAAGGACAATGTACCTTCTCATGCATCATGCTAATGATTTGTTTCTTTTTGCACTTTCTGCTTGTGTCAAAAGAACACAATATATTAAGTGCCATTTTATTGTTGTATAATGTTGTGGATAAGTGTTGTATGGCAGGGTTCTCCTTCCCTTACATAAGATTTTAGTATTTGCTTGAATCTGGATCCCTGATTATCCTATTCTTCTTTCCCGAGCCATACGTCTTTCACTTCTGGGTACATTTTGAATATTTTTCTAGTTATATGTCCCTGTGAAGTTGCTTACTTTATGCTCTAGACTCTGTGTCCAGAGAGTGCCATAGAGATGCAAGTATAGCTTTATTTATTTATTTATTTATTTTGAGACGAGCCTCAAGCTGTCACCCTGGATAGAGTGCAGTGGCATCACAGCTCACAGCAACCCTCCAATTCCTGGGCTCAAGCGAGTCTCCTGCCTCCGCCTCCCAAGTAGTCTACAGGCGCCCGCCACAATGCCCAGCCATTTTTTGGTTGCAGCTGTCGCTGTTTGGCAGGCCCGGGCTGGATTCAAACCCGCCAGCTCAGGTGTACGTGGCTGGCGCCTTAGCCAGTTGAGCCACAGGCGCCGGGCCACAAGTATTGCTTTATAAAGATGATTTTATCACCACATCTAAGACTTTTTAATCATAAGGAAGAGCATTTCAGTATTTGATTTATATTTTTAAGTAAATGATGGGTGATGGGTTATCTACTGATTTCTAATTAAAAATGACAAACAATTCATGCAGAGTGCCCAAGTGAGAGAGGACACTGGGGCAGTAGAAATTCATCTTTAAATAGCTGAGGGGGGTGGTGGTGCCTGTGGCTCAAGGAGTAGGGTGCCGGCCCCATATACCAGAGGTGGTGGGTTCAAACCTGGCCCTGGACAAAAACTAAAAAAAAAAAAAAAAAAATAGCTGAGAGGGACAGATCGCAAAGCCATGCATCTGGTGGGGACCTCCACCCGGTTCCCAGTGAGGGTAGTTGCATGTTGTCATGGCAACTCTTTTCCTTCACAAGTTAAAGACAAGTTAGACGTTAACCTGCACATTCCTCAAGAAATGAAACAGGTGTTGATTTAGGATGTGTTAGGAAGAAGCAGCAAAATCACCAGTCTAATCAATTCTGCCTTTAACACCTTATAAAATACTTCAGACTGCCAACTTTCTTTCATGTGCCCAGGAAATTGCACATTTTCTTTTTTCTGTCTTATAACCAAAACCTTAGAGGTTATGGGGGAGGAAAAATATGTTTCTTTTCAATTAATTAAAATTATTTTCCTTTACTCAAGTTTTTTATTTTATGAAGTATGAGAAATAGTAACAATATTTTTTAAGTTTGATGCTACAAACTAGATCTAAATTTAAAGCATATGTTTGAAAATAACTGAATGAAACAAGAAAACGGTACATATAGGGTTAGAATGTGACTGTGAGAGTTCTACTAAATTCTAAGTGTCATTTGTCTGTAGTGCTCAATGCAGTGCTTGGCAGGAAGTTAGCATTTAAGGAACACGTGTGAAATGAATGAATGAATTTAAGAGTTTTAAAAACTGATGATCCTTAAAGAGTCTAGTATTCCAGAATCTGATCCTCTTAAAATGTTAATGTTTTTCATAGGAAATTGCCTTTCTTGATGTTTCTGACATGTATTATGACATTTTTTAAAAGGAATGTTATTATAAACAACTCAAATGAAATTTCCTTCTTTCCACTTATTTATTGAATTGCATTTCTGGTATCTAAATGATAGGAGAAAAGTGCTCCAAGGGGGTTGAATGACATGCCACCCCTCCAAAAAAAATTACCTACAAAAAAGATTTGTTTAAATAGAATACCTGAGACCCAACTGTAAAATCCCACAACTGTCAGAAATTACCTACTGAAAGTTATTTAATTTAAATATCTATAAAGCTGTGAAATTGTTAGCTGTAGGTTGATAATGTAGAAACTTGTTCTGTATATTTTTTAGAGTCATTTGAATTCTTGTATGGCTTGGTAAAACATTCATTTCAGGTTGAAATGAGCAAATCAGTCCTCTCAAATTTAAGATAATGGTACACTTACTTAGGAAAACAATGTTGGTGTTCTGAAGCCTGCAGACACTGTTTTTGCATGTTACATGAAATAAGCGCTTTAGAAAAATGATAGAATCATCCCTGCTTTCCAAAATAATTTAAAAATAATTTAAAATAATTTAAAAAATTTAAAAATAATGAATCTGGCATGTTCTTTAAGAAAAGTATGCCAGACTAACATATCATTAATGGTAGCCTCCATGTGTGAGGAAGTGAGCTAAGAGTAAACATTTTTCCCAGCCTTATCAGGCAATAACTGTTTGCTTTAGAATGGTACATTGACTAAGTTAGTTGCTAGGGCAGGAGAAGGTGGCAGGAACTACTGGCCCTGAGCAAAGGGCAAAAATGGACCCCTGGTAGCTACTCAGATTTTTCCAAGTGTGCAGGTCCTGTGGAGGACCCTGTGAACACTAGCAGCTGGTCCCTGCTGTGAGATTGCTATACATTGCTTACTGCCGTGTGTATCTGAAAAATTGTTTAAAAAGGAAATTATGGTTTGATTTTGAGATTATTAATATCTAACATTACCTGGTTAGAAATCAATGTAAAATATGTGAAATAAAAGCCTTTCACTTCACGCCTATAATACCTCTTCCCAAAGGCTACCATTTATCGAACCAGTTTCTTTTCTATCATTCTATGCAAATACAAAAAAAACTTCTCTTTTCCTCATACCAAATGGCAGTTTTGTATGCACTTCATTTTGCTAGAAGTAACCTTGTATACCTTTGAATAAATTCAGGTATAATACTTAATCCAGTAGTTCTCAAGTCTGCCCAGATGTTAAAATCACCTAGAGAGGCTGCCCAGACTGCTCCCTCAGAAATCTTGATTTAATTGGTTTGGGCTAGTGTTTTGTGGGTCTGTCTTTAAAGCCTTCTCCAGGTCAGTGTGCAGTTACAGGCATGAGCCACTCTTATCCAAGGTTTTGCTTTCTACAGTCAATCTTAGTCTAAAAATATTATGTGGAAGATTCCAGAAATAATTCATAAGTTGTAAGTTGTGCAGCATTCTGCATAGAGTGTTGAAATTTCTGTTCTGCACTTTTTCTCACCATGAAAGCATTTTATCATCTCACATAATCGCAAGGAAAAGAAGGGTGAGTATAGGACAAGATATTTTCAGAAAGACACTACATTAATGCAACCTTTATTACAGTATATTGTCATATATGTAATTGTTACATTTTATTAATCTTATTGTGCCTAATTTATAAATTAAACTCTATTATAGATATGTATGCATAGAAAAAAAAATGTACATAGGATCCTTTTACTTTGGCCTCCTAAAAGTGCTAGGATTATTAAGTATGAGCCACATCTCCGGGCCTGAAGACTGTAAAATGTTTGTTATGTTAAATGCAGAAAAAAAAGCAACACCAATTGGTATTTACAAGATGCATATTTTCGTAATACTGTTTATTCAAATGTATGACCAGAACTAGAACAAAAACAAAAATAATGAACAGTTAATGTGATAGAGTAATGAGATTATAGATAAATATCCTTTTTAAAAAAATAACTTACTTGGCTCAGTGCCTGCAGCTCAGTGGGTAAGGGCACCGACCACATGCACCAGAGCTGGCAGGTTCGAATTCAGCCCGGGCCCGCCAAACAACGACAACTGCAACCAAAAAATAGCTGGGCATTGTGGTGGGCGCCTGTAGTCCCTGCTACTTGGGAGGCTGAGGCAAGAGAATCACTTAAGCCCAAGAGTTGGAGGTTGCTGCGAGCTGTGATGCCACAGCATTCTACCCAGGGCGACAAAGTGAGACACTGTCTCAAAAAAAGAATTTTCTTACCATAACAAAATTGTGAAGGCAAAAATAAGAATTAGGAAGAAAAGCAAAATTCTTCTATAAGGCGAATAGATATTTGCATAGGTTTTAAAGATGTATTTTCTTATTGTAAATCTCATTAATTAATGATAACATAATTATAGAATATATAAATGGATTCCATGAAATCTTTTAAGATGCCTGTAAATTCTTGGCCACTCAGAATTTTAATAGTGGCCAGGCACAGTGGCTCATGCCTGTAAGCTTAGTGCTTTGGGAAGCTGAGGCAGAAGGATGATTTGAGGCCAGGAGTTGAAGGCCACCAAGAGCAACATGAGAGCCCGTCTCTACAAAAGCAGAAAGCTTAGCCAGGCAGCATGGTGCACACCTTAACCAGTTACTCAGGAGATTTGAGGCTTGCTTGGGATTTTTGAGTGGCTAACTAGTGGCAATGGTAGTTCAGACTCAAGTCAGTTCTTTACTAATATATGATCTCTATTTTCTCTCTGCAGATTGTTTTAGGTACCTAATATTGAGATTCTATGGGGTTTATAAGAAAGTCTGACATCTAAGTTCTATTTCTAGGCAGCCTACAGTTAATTACGCAAATATTCGGTATTAAGGGTGAAAAACTAATTGATAACACAAAGCAGTAGGTCAGGACCAAGACTCAAAGTCCAGTGAGGTGAAAGAAAGAAGTGACAGAGGACTACTTAGTCTGGGAATAGTTGGGGGAGACTTTGCAGAGGACATAGGATCTGATGGGGTAAAATTCCTTAGAAATATTACTAAATTGGCTCGGCGCCTGTGGCTCAACGGGCTAAGGTGCCAGCCACGTACACCTGAGCTGGCGGGTTCGAAGCCCGGGCCCGCCAAACAACAATGACGGCTGCAACCAAAAAATGGCCGAGCGTTGTGGCGAGCGCCGGTAGTCCCAGCTACTTGGGAGATGGAGGCAGGAGACTCGCTTGAGCCCAGGAATTGGAG
>CAUYRH010107552.1:0-37866 GCA_963574655.1 Perodicticus potto | reverse complement strand
TTATTATTTTTCTGTTTAACTGAGCTTTTACCTTTTGAGTTGTCTCCCAGAAACAGCAGACTCTTTGCAAGATAATAATGCTAAACTCAGTCTCAGCACCCATAGCTTAGTGGTTAGGGCACTGGACACATACACCGACGTTGGCAGGTTCGAACCTGGCCCAGGCCTGCTAAACAACAATGACAACTGCAACAAAAAATAGCCAAGTGTCATGGCGGGTGCCTGTAGTCTCAGTTACTTGGGAGGCTGAGGCAAAAGAATAGCTTAAGCCCAACAGTTTGAGATTATTGTAAGCTGTGATGCCATAGCACTCTACCAAGAGTGACATAGTGAGACTCTGTCTCAAAAAAAAAAATGGTAAACTCTGCATTCATCACCAACTTGTGACATAAAAAGACCTGCTCACATTGCTTTCAACACAACCTCCCCCAATACATGTGGCCACCTTCCTATCTGTTGTATCATCCTGTTATGACTTAGATAACAGTATCTACTTTGAATCCCACCACCTGGTTGCCTTCTCATTCCCCAACCCATAATTGCATTTAAATTATTGACTAAGTATATTATAATTGCCTGAATTTGACTGATCAACGCTTGCTGGTCCCAGATGAAGAGATCTTTAGAGATGGAAGCAGTTTTATATAACAAGGACAGCTCAAAGCTGGGCATGCTGTGGTTACCAGCCCACAGCTACTTGAGGCACAAGACTTACCCCACTGGAATGTCTCTTGAGAAGGTTGAATTGATTGAACTGACTGGAACCTTCTATCATGAGAAAAATAAGCATATCAGTATTTATACTGATTCCAAGTACGCTTTCATGGTGGTACATACTTATGGAGCTATTTGGAAAGAGAAGAAGGGACCTACCTCTGGAAATAAGGAAGTCAGATATCAGCCTCAGATTTCTGAATTATTAAAAGCAGTTTTGGTTCCTAGGGTAGTAGCCAAAATGCACTGCTGGGGACATCGAAAGATAGACACTGATATGACTAGAGAAAAATGCTATGGCAGACTTGACGGTCAAGAAAGTAGCCTAGTAAATGAATTTCCATTTGACTTTGATTTATCTCTTCATTTAGATAAATATGATCCCTGATAGTCTGAAAGAATTTAAAAGTAGCTAAAGAATGGAGATTTTCAAAGTATAACAATAAAAAATGGCTTACTAACACAGAAGGAGAAGGCCTCTTTCCTGACACTCTCATCAGACCGTTGCTTAAGCAGATTCACCAAAGTATTCATTTTGGATGAGATACAACCTTGCAATAAACACAACCTTAGAGTGGCTGGGTCTAACTTGAAGAGAGCCCTTTAGATAGTAGTCCAAAGCTGCCCCAAATGCTTGAAAAATGACTCAAAGACTTCAGGATGCTTGCAGTCACCCCTAAAAGAAGGTACTCAGTGGAGAGGGACTTTCCCAGGGAGAAGACTGGTAGGTAGACTTTACTGGGATGCTGTGAGTTCCCGGAAATTTTCAATGTCTGCTGACCTTTGTTGACTCTTTTTCAAGATGGATTGAAGCTTACCCAGTGAAGACTGAGAAATTTTCAGAGGTCACTAGAGTCCTTTTAAAGAAAATTATTCCTAAGTTTAGACTTTCTTTAACTCTCCAAAGTGACAACAGAGCAGCTTTTGTTGCCATAGTCACTCCAGAAATATCTGTGATAATTTTGGTATTGACTGGAAGCCTCATTTATCAAGGAGACCCAGTCTTTGGAGAAAAACTAAACAGATGAATAAAACTTCAAAGAAGACTCCAAAATTTGTCAAGAGACTAACTTAACTTAGGACAAAGTGTTACCCTTGGTTAATGGCTGGGACTCAAAAACCTCCTTGTTTCTTGGATTCCCAATGGGCATATCCAGTTGGTGTAAATCCTCAGAATCAGAAATATGGTAAATAGAGTATATTCCCCTAATGGGAATTTCCAGAGGAAACCCCCATAACCAGAATGTAGACTCCGCCCAGACTTCTGGGACAGATCTCCACCAGTATGACTTGGACATCACAGACCCTTGGTCAGAAGAAATAGCTTTGCACACTTATCAGCCATATGACTTTGTAACTTATGCCCCAGAGGGATATGTTTTTGTATGTCATCAAGAAGAAATCCTTGTGCCTATACATGTCTTAAAGGGGGAAACAATAACCAGTGTTTACTAGGATATGTTATTACTCCATTCTCAGCACAAGATGACTCATATACCAAATATTGGACCAGTTTTCTAAAACCGTTTTCATGTACAACTAGGAAAGTTTTGGATGGAGTTTCCATCTGGGAAATACAAAGACAGTATCTCTCTGGGGGTATTCCAAATGGAGACAGATATTTCTTTGAGTATACCCTACTACCCGGGAAGGGGGGGACTCAACCATACCTGCTTTGATGTTTATGTTATGGCTAATTCCTCATTCTGCACATACATAAACACCTCAGAGAAAGTAAAAACATGTATCAACAAAGTCAGGCAACAGGCTTCTTTGTTGCAACATATTGGAGAGGATGGGCCAAGGCTGGGAGACTGGTTCTCAGGACCCTTGTCTTGAATTCCTTAGGGAATTTGCTCTGTTTTTCTGGGATCCTAAAATTTGACCTCTCCCTTTTACCAATTATTTTTTTAAATTACTTCACAATGAATATATTAATCAACTATGGGTTAAAATGGTGTTCTAAAACAATAGACAAAAAAACTCAGGTTATGATGTTGGAAACATCTAATTATCAACTTAAAATTTGTGAGTACTTTCAGCAACAGGCCCAGTACTTACATTCCTCATACCCTAACCATGCCCTGTTTAGCAGGAAGCAGCCAAAGAGATAGATACCCTGATTTGCCAAGATTAAAGAATGAATGAAGAAGAAGGACAGAGTTGCAATAAGCTGCATGGACAAACACAATATAAGATGCCCCTGTATGTGCTTTTCCCTGTAACTTTCTTATACTTTGGATTCCAAAATCTGTAGCATTCAAGGACCAGAAAATTATAATCTTTCTTTCTTTTTTTTTTTTAAATCATATCTGTGTACATTAATGCAATCATGGGGTACAATGTGCTGGTTTCATATACAATCTGAAATATTTTCATCAAACTGGTTAACATAGCCTTTATGGCATTTTCTTGTGTTAAGACCTTTATATTCTGCATTTAGTAAGTTTCACCTGTACCCTCCTAAGATGCACCGTAGGGGTGGTCCCACCAATAACCCTCCCTCCACCCAACCTCCTCCCTCCCTTCCCCTCCCTTGCCCCTTTCCCCATATTCTTGGGCTATAATAGGGTTATAGGGTTCATATGAACGCTATAAATTAGTCATTTAACTAAATATTTCTTAAGCACCAGTATAGGCCAGGCACATTGTAGGGGCTGAGAATAAAGCAGGGGATAAGCCAGACAAAATTTCCTCCTTCCTTCTCCCCCAGGTTAGGGGAAGAACCTGTCTCCACCTCCCATCCTCTACTCCTCACCCTACCCTCTTCGTCCTCCTTATAATTTTGGATAATAGATTTAATTCTTGGGGTTTGTTTCTGTGTGTTGAGAGAAAGGAACTAACCTGCTCAGCTGAAATTAAAGAATAATACACCACAAACACACACACATGCAAATTCCTGCCTTTGTGATATTTACTTTTTAGTGAGGAGAGAAAGAGCATAAACAGAGGATGAAAAATGTCTGAGAGAGAATTCAAGACACAGTACGGGGATAGTGAGTGGAGTGGGGGGCAGGGGCCCTTTTCTGTGGGGTGAGCTGGGATGCCTTACTCACAAGGTGATATTTAAAATGAAGGTCAAACGTGCCTTGGGGAGTGCTATATGTTGTATGTCTCTCTTTATCTTTCTCTGTCTCTCTACTATCATTACCCAGAAATTAATACATGTAACGATGAAAGCAGGTTTTTCTCTTTGTTGTTTTGAGAGTCAACAATTCTGGAGGTATGAACTCAGGGCAAAATGGAAATACAAATTGTCCTGCTGGAGTAGTAACCGTGTACAAGCAATTGTTTCCTCTTTCCTATATACTTGGAGAAGGACCCGCAGGACGTAGGGAAGTGAGCTGCTTGGGTAACTGGGGAAAGCATTCTGGGCTGTGGAGACAGCCTGTGCAAAGGCCCTGGGGTCACGCTTGAGGAACAGAGAGTGGGCAAGTGTGGCTACAGGGGAGTGCTGGGAGTGGGGCCCAGAGAGTCAGGGGAGGCACGATCACATTGGGCCGGCCCTAAGCTGTACATTGTACGTATCTCCGGCTGAACTGATTTTGGTCTTGAGTGTGAAGACAGCACTTCCTCAGAATGCCAAGTGACTTCCCCCACTCAGTGCAGGTGTGCTTATGATGCCTTCTGGGGCTAGACTTCCTTAGAAGCTCTCACTTGTGTTATTTCTGTTCACTTTTACAATAACCCTGCGTCATGGGCATTATTGTACCCATTCTCTAGATGAGAAGACTGAGGTGTAGAGAAGTGGGGAAGAGAGATACCTAAAGGCATGGTGGATGGAGGACTTGAGGATGTTCTAGTGGTGGAGATAAGTCTTGGTGAAGCTAAAGAGGGGACTTGGAACCAATCTGAAGGGACTCCTATGCTGTAACAGGAAGCTGAGACTTTATCTTGACATCAGCAAGATATGACAGGGAAGGGACAAGATAACACTGTGTTTTAAAAGTCCCCCTATGTCTTTAGGGCTGAAATAGAGATGGGCAGTGAGGAAGAGGGATGGACAGGACAGGGAGAAAGGAGATTTTGTCCTAAATCAGGAGAAAAATGTTGACCATCTACAATAGGTTGAGGGCTATTTTCAAGAGAGAAAATAACCTGATTTAGAAACAGACTGGGAATTTGGAACTGAGAGAAGAAAGAAGACTCAGGAAGAGCATATACTTTTTATCTTTTTTAAGTTTTCTAGAACATTCTGCTCAGTTTGGGGAGCGTAGCAGGCACTGGATAACTTGTTGGATCCACAGGTAAGTTGCTGGCTGTGTCCTTTGTTAGTTTCTCATGAGGGGTGAGTCTCCAGATGGGCCATAGCATCCTTGAACCTAAGCACACAGCATCCTTTGTACACTGGGCCTTCTATGTTAGATGATTATGCTTTTATTTCTAGTCACCTGGCCCCTTTAGGAGTGAATTTGTCATCTAAGGAATTATAGGATTTTCTAAGTAAATAACGACTCTTTATCTCCCATCTTACCTCTCTTAAAATTCTATTCATGCTTCAAAATCTAGCTCAGCTCCATGAAAACTTTCTTTGCTTGCTTTCTTTTTCCTTTCCTCTCCCTTCTTTCTCCCTCCGTCCCTCCCTCCCTCCCTCCCTTCCCTCCCTTCCTTCCCTCCCTTCCTTTCCTCCTTCTCTCCCTCCCTTTCTCCATCCCTTTCTCCCTCCCTCCCTCCATCTCCTCTCTTTTTCTATGCTCTTTCAAGGGAATAAATGTTTCTGCTCTGGGCTATGTGCATGTGTGGGGGGAAGCAGGACAGTACACTGACTGTCATAATAGGCTTTGGAGTTGGATATAATACCTGGGTTCTAATCCCAGCTCTGCCACTTGCCAGCTATACAACTAGCTGAGCTGGTTACTTACAGTCTCTGAGTCTTAGCTTTCTTGTCAATAAAATGGGCCAAGCGTACCTATTTGATAACGTTATTATGAAAATTAAATAAAGGAATCCATCACAGAGCTTGGTACAATGTCTGTCATTTGTAGATGCTCAAATGATGGTGGTTGGGGTTGTTATTACTAGTCATTCTTTTAAAAATTATTTTAAAAGCATTTATTGAGCATCTACTGTGTGCTGTATGCTGCTGTCCCAGGCAAATGGGGATGCATCAGTGAACAAAACACATGTCTTTCCTGGAGAGGATGCAATTCTATATAGTCTAGATGGAGCAGAGAGAAAATAAACAAACATAACAAGTAAATAAACAAACATAACAAGTAAATATATTAGAAGGTAATACACTGTGAAAAAAAAGAAAAGGAAAGCAGGGGAAGGTGGTTGGCAGTGCTCATGGCAGATGTATCAGTCAGCTATTGCCACATAACAAACACACTGATGGCTCAAAATAACAACTATGGTTCTGTGAGTCTGCAGTTTAAGCTGGGCTCAGCTGGGCAGTTCTTCTGGTCTTGGCTCATCTTGGCTATGCTCACTCTCGTGTCTATCAGCAGTTGGTCTAGGATGGCCTCAGTTAGGACAACTCTGTTCTATTTCATGTATTCGCTAATGCTTTAGAAGGCTGGTCCAGTCTTGTTCTCATGGTGGAAATAGGGTTCTGAGAGAGAAAGGCAGCATCAAAGACTTCTCACAGCTTAGCCTAGGAAGCATCATGCCATCACTTTTGCTACATTCCATCAGCCAAAGCATGTCAAAGCCATCCATCTCTTAAATGAAAGAGCTAAAAGGTTCCATTGCAATAGGTATACTTTTTAGGTGGGGGAAGGTGTGGATGACTGTGGTCACTTCTGCAATCAGTCTGCCATGGTGAGAAGGGTACATGCAGGTTGTAGTATTAAATAGCGTGGTGAGGGAAGCTCTCTCTGAGAAACTTACACTTGGGCAAAAATTTGAAGCAGATGAGGGAGGCAGAGAGGCAGGTGTCTAGACAAGAGTGTGCCAGGCAAAAGGCCAGAGCTATAGCAAAGTCCCTGGGGAGGCGGCATACCCGTGGCACTTCAGACAGACTGAGACAGTGAGGTGGGGGACAGAGGGGAGCACAGGAGGGCAGAGGAACAGCCTGAGGCCTGCAGGTCATTGTAGGGACTCTGCCTTTCACCCTGAATGAATGGGGATGGGGGCACTAGAGAGTTTTGAGCAGAAGGAGGGATCTGTGTTTTAAGAAGATGATTTCCAATTCCAAGTTGAGACTGGATTATCCTCTAGGAGGCTCTTGGAGAGGAGACTGTGGCTCAGTCCAGGGGAAAATCACCGTACCTTCCCCTAGCCGGCGTGGGATATTAACCTTCTAGGGTCGCTTTGAGGCTTGTGTGAAACGATGATGCTGAGTGTGGAGCTTGGTACTTGGAATATGACAAGTATTAGACAATCGAAGTGGGTGTTTTTTTAAAATTAAGATGAGTGCTTTTATAGTTAATAATTATGGCTTCAGAAGGAGTCACTTTCTGGTGGCATTTACCACCTTGCCATGTATGTCTTTGCATTTCTGTTTCCCAGCAAGATTGGGAGCTCCCCAAAGTCGGGGAATTCAGCCCGGCCTGGTCTTCCCGGCTCTCCACGTGGCGCCTGGCACACAGCAGCGTCTTCCGGGTGGGTGGGATCACCCCTCCTCACCATGAAACCAAGGAGGGCTGAAGCTGTATCTTAATTACCTGTGTCTCCACAGGGCAAAGTCTGGTGTCTTCTCATACCTGGCAGGTCTCTCTGATTGAATTTCACCATTTTCATGTCCTCACCTAAATGTAAAGTGTTTGCCTCTGGATTAGAAGGATCTCAGGAGCCCTCCAGGGTTGTGATTCCAGCTGTTTTCCTGCCAAGCTGAACGTCCTCCTGCACCAGGGCTCCATCCTTCCCTGGACACAGGTCAAATAACGGCTATGAAAGTTCATTTCACCCTTTTCTTTTTAAAAATGCACTACCAGAAAATTAAAACATTAGAATTATTGGACACAGAGTCCAGGAGGGGGAGGCAGAGTACAGCAGAAGGGCCACCCAGGGAGCGCAGGGCCGCCTGGGCAGCTGTCCTGGGTCCTGTTTCCCTCAAATCCTTTGGGGCAGGTGTCCTGGGACACATGGGCGGGAAGATCTCCCAGCCTTCCCCACTCCCTCTCTCTCCTCCCCCTCTTCCTCTTTTCCCGCCTGCTACTCTCTCAACACACCTGAGTAAGAGGCTGCCCAGGGACTGGGGAGGAAAGTAGCAATGGCAGTGGAGAAGGGAGGCAGGACAGACCTTCTTTCCAGGGACAATGATGAGGCAAGGGCAGGGGGAGCCCTTTAAAGCCCACAGCTCTGCCTCGGGCCTGCCTTTCCCAGCAGTCATCACAGCAGGTGGCTGCCTCTAGCACCTTCGACAAGCTGGAGCCTGTGGCATCCAGGTGTGAAGCTCAACTTATGATCCCACAGGGACTCCGCGGGTGCACGAGGGCTCTGATGGGGAAACTGAGGCTCACAGCCATGACCTGACGTCTGCAGGGCCCACAGCTGGGGAGTGAGGAAGCCAGCATCTGAACCCAAGAAGTCTGTGCAGACCCTGGCTGTGTACCGTGGTGACCCCTGGCAGCATGTGGCTTTTGGGCACTTGTGAATTTGCTGGTCCAAGTTGACATGTGCTGTAAATGCCAAACAGACCCTGGATTTGGAACAGTGAGAATGAAGAAAGAATGTAAAATATGGGATTAATAGTTTTGATATTGGTTACTTGTTGACTCTTATTTTTGTATATTAGGTCAAATAACGGCTATGAAAGTTCATTTCACCCTGTTCTTTTTAAAACTGCACTACCAGAAAATTAAAAATTACTTATGTACTTTGCTATATTTAATAGTTCTAACGGGTGTTCAACCTTTTTTCTTCTCTGCCACACATTAAATACACCAATGAAAGCTGATGAGCAGAAACGGAGATCCACGCATACTTTTGACATCCGACACCACGGAAGTCCTTACAAAATCAGCATGTGGCCCACGGGTGGCAGGTTGGACACCCCTGCTTGAATTTGTTTTAAATCACTGCCTCCTACTGTGTACATACAGAGGGTCCCAAGTACCTCCCTTTCCCTTCCCCCAGTGGTGACATCTTACATAACCCTGGCTGACTGAGTAGGTTTCTGACAAATGCATGCAGACTGACTAAAGTGGGAATTAAGTAGGGGCCCACTCTTGCCCACCCTGGGAGGATGCAAGTTTCCCAGAGCTGGAATCCGAGGGGCTGGTGGAAAGGATGGCTTCAGTGGGGCTTCCAGAACTTCACTCCCTAGGTACCCAGTGATAGGGAACCACTCTGGTGGCTAACATCCAGCTGTGTAGACGTGGAGATGGTGTGGCCTGTGTGTGCAGAGACTGGGGGGGTCAGACCGCCCTAGTCAAGTGCCACCGTTCCCACTGAGCGCTGGCGATGACTGCTTCGCTTCACTCCGGGAGCCTCACTCTTCCCACCTGTACAATCGAGCCAACCGCAGCGCTTTGCCCAGAGGGCTGGTTGTCCGGATTCAGACACCTGGAGGCCAAAGCGTTACTCCCTCTTCAGCGATGGGGCTGTGGGGGGCGACGCGGGCGCAGTGGTGGCCCACCCAGCCGGCCAGGACCTGCCATCTCAGGTCCAGATGGGGACCAGCTCCCATCTCAGTTCTTGTAAAGACCAGAGTGGGGCTTCGATCGGCAGGGCTGGGTCTGCGCTCAGCTGCCAGGAACAGATGCGCCGGGACTCCGCACCTGCCCAGGCCCGCGCGGCTTTTCTCCACCTCCGGCACAGGTGGGCCCGTGACCTTGGCGTTGAAGCACGTGCCTCCCAGTGCCTGCGGAGGGGCAGCGTGGAGCCTGCCTAGCGCTGGCAGCACGTCGTAGTTCGCGGGGACGGAAACCATGGAAACCGCGGAGAAGGCGGGAGGCTCCTGAGCTCCGCCGGGCGCTGGCAGGTACCTTGGGGCCGCCTCCGCTTCCCAGCGCCGCTGTCCGGGGCCGCTCGTGCCCCGCGGTGATTTCTTGCGGGAGTCGGGGGTTGGGGGAGGATGGCTCGGTGGAGAGCCCGGTTCCCAAACCACGAAGTGGTGGCGCCCGGCCTGGGGAGCCTGTGCACTGCGTTCAGCCCAGGACACCCCGGGACTCCGGGCTCACTTCTGAGGATCCCGCGAGGCCACTGCCGCGGGGCTGAGACCCTCGGAAAGGGTGATTTAAACCAGGCGGAGTCCATCTCCCGCGGGGACAGGCTTGCTGGGGGTGTGAGAACCGTGTCTTTGGAGCCTGCACTGTGGATTCTGACAGGCAAGATGGGCCAGAGTTGGGGAGGGTTTCACTCCCAGCTGCTGAAAATCTTTGGCAGTCTCTTACTCTGGGGCTCTCTTTTCCTCCTCAGAGGCTTGGTCTACACCACCTGACTCTTCTTCCCGTTCTTCATTCAACCCTTTCAGGTTGGTTTTGTCCTTATGGTGAAGGCCGACAATAACCTTCATTTGGCCAAATCCCGCGATCTGTCCTTTCATATAGGAGGCCGGCGCCCTACTCCTTGAGCCACAGGCACCGCCCAGTAACCCTGCTTTCTTTCCCTAGTTTTTGAGACACTGGATTGCTCTGTTCCTGTTTGGTTTTGACCATACTCTCCACTTGCCAGTGTTGAACTTTGACCCTGGGAATACTCTCTCCCCAGCTGATCCCGTTCAGACTCAGGGCTTTAAATGCTACTCCCAAATCTAGAAGCCCACCTGTACCTTGCCGGCTGATAGCCTGAATTCAATTGCCTACGTGACCAGATTCTTTCTTAGATTTCTAGTAAGCCTCTTAAGCTAACAAGTCTGAAATGAGACAACTGGATTGTGCCCCTACAGATTCTCTTCCACCACTTTTTTCCTATTCATTCAATTATTCATATTTCTTCAGCACCTATAGTATGTGGTGAGGGGTCTTCTAAGTACTTGAGATACAGCAGTAAACAGAAAACAAGTTCCTGCCCTCATGGAGCTTATATTCTAGTTGGGGGATGTTACATGGGTGGGATTGTGTCCCTGAAAAATTATTATGTTAAAGTCCTAATCCCCTGTATCTTAGAATGTCAACTAATTTGGGAAAGGGTGGTTGCAAATGTAACTAGTTAACATGAGGTCATCCTGGGTAGTGTGGGCTCCTGGTCCAGTATAACTGATGTCCTTATAAAAAGGAGAAATTTGGACTCAGGCATGCACACTGGGAGAACAGCGAATAAGATGAAGGTAGAGATTGGGCTGATGCTTCTAGAAGCCAAAGAATGGCAGTGATAACCAGCAAACCACTGGGAAGCTAAGTGAGAGGCATGGGACGGATTCTCTCTCACAGCCCTCAGCAGGAAGGTCCTGACACCTTGATCTTGAACTGCTAGTCCCCAGAACTGTGAGAACAATGATTTTCTGTTTTCTAAGCCACACAGGTTGTGGTTCTTTGTGACAGCAGCCTTTGCACACTCATTCAGGTAGGGACAGACAATACATAAACATGTAAAGATTATGTCAAATAAAGCAGTCTGCGGGAGATAGGAAGCCCTGGGAAGGAGTGAAGTTATTTTACAGATGGTGGTCAGGGTTGAGCGACACCTGGGCAGAGATCTGGGGCCTAAAGGAGCCATGGGGACATTTGGGAGAAGAGTATTTTTGAAAGAGAAGGGCACGTATAGAGATCCTGAGGTGGGAACATGGGCTTACACTCAATCCAACACCCCCAGGAGGCATCCTGATCCTTCTTCCCCCAGACCCACATCTAATCCAACAAACAGCAAGTTCCATTGGCTCTGCCTTCAAAATATATCAATATTCAGCCACTTCTCCCTGCCTCCACTGCCATCACTTGCTCCCGGTCATCCTCACCTTTTGCTTGGATTATTTTAGAAACTTCATAATTAGAAACCTCATCACATGTCTCTCTGCTTGGGTTATTTTTTTTTGAGACAGAGTCTCACTATGTCACCTTCAGTAGAGTGCTGTAGCATCACAGCTCACAGCAACCTCCGACTCTTGGATTTAAGCGATTCTCTTGCCTCTGCCTCCCAAGTAGCTGGGATTACAGGCACCTGCCACAACTCCTGGGTTGGGTTTGTTCTCCTCAGAGTCACAGCCCCTTCTGCACTGGCCCACCCTTGAGTGCCCCACCCACCACTGTTCCCCCTGGTCATTCTGTTCTACCCACATTGGCCTGCTTGCTGGCAGTAAACAGGCCAAGTCTGCTTCTACCTTGGGTTTCTTGTACTGGCTGCTCCTTCTGCTTGGAGTGCCCTTTCCCCAGCTCTTCTTGGAGCTTAGTCCTTTGTGTCCTCCAGACCTTGGCTCAGAGGCTACCTGGTCAATTCTCAGGCTGAAGATTCACAGGGCATCAGAATTTGCTTGGAGGATAGAAGATGGCCAGGATGTGTGCCCTAAGATATAGCACCACCAGGTCATTACTTTCAGGTAGGCTCATATACAAGTTGAGAATTCTGGACTGCTTTGTCTTTTGGATTCAACTATGGAGACTACAAACAGCTAATCGTTATTGATTCCTAAAATGATCCTGTGAAGCAGTCAGCTTCCCTTTCATAGAAGAAGAAGCCGAGCCCCAAAGTCGTGAAGTGGTTTGCCTAAAGGCACACAGCTGGTAAATGCCACAAGCAGATGCAAACTGGTTTATTTCATGCTGAAACTCACGCTCTTCCTACTCTACTAAGTGGATTAATGGTCCTGTATCCCTCTCTGTCACTCATGTCTTTGATGCCAAGAATATTTAATGTAGGAAGAAGAGGCTGAAAGGTCAAATAAGTGTATCCTTGATTTTTAAGCAGAAGGAATATTCCAAATACCATCTGTTCTTAGACTCTCTTCTGATGGCAGAGAGTGATATCTGTCAGCACGATTAAGGTGTTAAATATTAGCAAATAGTACTTGCAAGGACTGAAAATATGCTACATTTATGAAGGGTGTAGTGTGTGCTAGACACTGCAAAGCCCGTCCAGACTTTATCTGTTTTCTCATATAGCAACTCTGGAAGGATATGCTGCTATTAGTCTTGCTTTACAGGTGAGGAGACTTAGGCTCAGAAGCCAAGTCACATGCTTATGATCACATAGCCTGGACATGGAAGAGCTGGAGTTTGAGTCCTGAGGATCTGGCTCCCAGGTGTTAACTCATTCATTGATAATGTAACAGAGGATTCTAGAAAGAAGCATCTGTTACTTTCTGTCATAATGGATTAGGTGTGATTCTGCTCAAAGGCAAGGGGATGGATGATATGATCTCTTAAGATGATTCCCTTTTAAGACAATTCTATTTTTTGTGAATGAAATGTCAAGACATCCTTTTTCCAGAACCAATGCACTCTCTTAACAATGACTTTGAGAGACAAAAGGTTTTGTCTAGTTTATATCTGTTCATGGCCTCCATGCTTGCTTCTTCTAATCTTTATTCAAAATATGCCACCCTGCCTCTCTCATGAGGTTATGGATTTGGTGTAAGCCAATCAAAATACTCAAAATAAGAAAAGCCCTTTAAGCATGAAGATTTTCTCATTCTGATGGGTGTAATAAGAACTGAAAATGGCAGCAGCTGATTCAAACTTCCATATAGATTTTAGTAAAAGTGAAGAGGGACATATTTTATATACTAATTATCTATTGCCACAAATCACTCCAGAACTCTGTGCCTTAAGACCATAAGCGTTTGCTCAGCTTGTTTTGTGCGGGTGATTTAGGCTGGGCTCAGCAGGGAGATTCTTCTGCTCTGTGCTGGACTCCACACATGTCTGAGAGTTGGCTGGCTGGGGTGTGATCAAGGATGGCATTGGCTGGAATAACAACACAGCTCTTTACCACATGTCTTTCACATCTCCCCCATCATATTCTTGTGGCCTAATAGAGATATAACAGCAAGCAAACCTAATTTTAAAATACAGAAATAGAACTGTGCATGTAATTTTAAAGTTTTTTTTTTTTTTATTGTTGGGGACTCATTGAGGGTACAAGAAACCAGGTTACACTAATTGCATTTGTTAGGTAAAGTCCCTCTTACAATCGTGTTTTGCCCCCAAAAGTAATTTTAAAGTTTTTGCTTGCTTCACCTTTGCTGACATCATTTAAGCCATAGCTTAAGTCATAAGGCTGAGCACAGAATTAGAATCAGACTGTGGATAGGTAGTAGGACTGCAGAGTTACAGTTCAAAGGGCATGGAATCAGGGGGTCAATAATTGGGGTCACCAATACAATCAATCCATCTCATTTCATGGTTGCATATGAATGCATGCTCAACATGGATTTGAATGTGTACTTTCCTGGTGGTATTCACATACCTCAGTTGCCAGACCAAGATATATTGTGTTTCCCCAGTTTAAGGGATGTGTGTCTAGTGAGGATCTTGTGAGTCTTTATTTAGGTGTATCTGGGAAGAATTTCACAGAGCATGGCTTCCAAGGATATGGCATCATAAAGAACTGTCCTGTCTTAAATCAGAGTGGACATGGCTTGTACAAAGGGGAAATAGAGTATGTCAGTAAACAATAAAATTTAATAAGAAATAGGCAGATGGCAACCACTGGAAAAGCCTCCAATAAATTACTAATTAATATCATGCATAAAACACTACCTACTTTTTAAATAAGCAGGGTCTGAGGATGTTCCCAAATCCTCTTGTGGGTTTCACAGGAGTTCAATTATCTGTCAGTTGTTATTAGCCCAATAGTCAGGATTCTTTGCTGCCAGAAGGCAGGCAGGTATTCAGAATTCTCTGATCCCTTGAGGGGCGTGTATTTTTTCCAAAGCAGCAGATCAGAGGATTGGAAGAGTGAGGTCAGAATGTTGGTGCTCCTGGCTCCCTTCTCACGAGGTTGCCTGAAGCTCTGGCTCTGGTCAGGCCAACCCCTCTGTACAGACACCTTCTCTGGATGCAGGTTACCACTCCCTCCACTTGCCTTTCAGGCCTATGGTGGTACCAGGTTTCCAGTGTTGCAAGCCTAAGGGTATTGCATTATCCTATGTTGGTTTTCTTAAATCCTGATCACACCTGCTTTGTGCTTAATTCCTTAATGTCACCTCCTTCCTCAGACTTTGATACACTCCCATTTTGCAGATGAGGAAATTGAGCTTCAACAGCAGCTCTGTCACTACTGGGTGACAGAGAAGGAGGGGAATCTTCATCCCGGGTCTCAGCTCAGGTACTATCTCCCCAGGGAGGCCTTCCCTGCTGTCCTTCCTAAATAGTCTCCTGTGACAGGTGTCTCACAAGACCTCCCACAGGTCTGATGACTAACTCAGAGGATTAGGTAAGACTGAGCATATAGTCATACTCATGGCTAAAATTAATAAGACCCAAAGCAAAATCATTCAAAGGAAGAGGAACATGGGGCAAAGAGTCTTCAAGTTTCCTAGAATCTTTTTTCCCCCGTGAGTCATGGAGGATGTGCTTACATCCCCCAACTCTGAATTGTAATGACACGTGTGAAATGTTGTGTGGCCAGGAAACTCCTTAGAGCAGTGATTTTCAACCGGTATGCCATGAAAATTTTTAAAGATCATTAATGACATTATTTTTGAGAGAGGTTCAAAGCACAGTAAGTACATATGTTTTCTTACTCTTTTTTTGATCAACACAATTTAAGTGTGCCATGGAAGTTAGGTTCAAGGGTGCTGTGAGATAAAAAAGGTTGAACAACACAGTCTTAGAAACTCAGTGGCAGGGTTTTTATTGGGAGCTGGTTATGTAAGTATTCTCTGCCTGGCATGTATGGAAACTCCAGACCCAAAAGAAAAAGCAGGTATTTGGAATAAAGTACATTGTTAGCACTCTAGGTTTAGGTGCAGTGGGCCACTCTCATCATCTGGGGAAAGTTTTCCATCGATGTAGGGAACCGTTTGTGATTCGAGTTTGCAGATACCAGCTGTAACGGGTTGAATTATGGTAGCTTTAAAAGATCTGTCCACGTCTAATTCCCAGAACCTGTGAATGTGGCTTTATTTGGAAAAAGGGCCTTTGCAGATTCAATTAAGTTAAGGACCTGGAGATGAAGACATCACCCTGGATTGTCTGGTGGGCCCTAAATCCAACAACAAGTATTCTAATAAGAGACACACAGAGGGGATTAGACAGGACAGGCGGAGGCAGAAATTGGAGCATGGCAGCCACAGGTGGGGATGCCTGGGGCCACCAGGAGCTCAATAGGCAAAAGGCAGACTCTCCCCTCGAGTTCCCAAAGGGAGCAAGATCCCCCTGGATTTGGGACTTCCAGCTTCCAGACCGTGAGAGAGCAGATTTCCCTTGTTTTAAGCTACCCAGGTTGTGGTAGCTCATTGCAGCAGCCCTGGGAAACTAATGAACCTGGCAAGGGCCGAGCTTGCAAACACGCCCTTTCTAACTTGGGCCTCCCAGGCAACTGTGTTAATTCCTTCTTTATACCTTGCCTCTCCCTACATATTAAATAATTTGCCATCATAGGATCTGTTTATCTTTATAGCATTTTCCCTGCCCTACTCATGTTGTTGTCTAGTTGTTCCTTTGACATATTTATTGATAACCTTGTATGTTTGGGCACCGTGCTGGGTTTTGGGAGTGATAAGACAGATAGACAGGGACTCTGCCCTTACAGATCTACAGTGGGAAGTTGCAGTGGGAAGGCAGATGGCGGCACGTGTGAGGGTGGAGGCCGAGGACGCTGTCCCGTTCCACTTCCATGTGTTTGGATCGAGATTATGACTTTCTGCCACTACTCAGAAGGCAGGAAGGGGCACAGGGATGACTCTTGACTGTATGGCACACCTAGGTCACTGTTCAGAACGCATGGTTATTCGACACCAAGCCTGTGAAAAATGGCTCTTTGTTCTAAGGATGCCTCTAAGCCAGAAAGGAGCTTGAGATTATCACTGAACATAGCTTCTCTTTCCTCTGGGTTCAAAACCAAAAAGAGCTGCATGTCAGCGTTTTTACTGAGCTTGCTTTGCACCTGTTTATTTGTGTATCATCTATATACCCTACTAAAATTATAGTGATGCAAAGACTCTCTTGTATTCCTGTGACTGAGTACAGAGCTGGGAACAGCTCTCATCAAATACAGATTGGAAGAGTGAATGGGTGAACTGCATATTCCCTTACACAGAACTTATCACACCATCAGGCAAAGAGTGTTGATTCTCCACCAGACCAGTCTCCCTACCTGACCGTAACTCCCTGGGAGCGCAAATCACGTGGTAATGTGGGTGTGGCCCTAGCATGTCAGTGTGGTCAGTCAAGACTTGTCAAATGAATGGATGAATAAAAGGGGGAGGAAATATGAACACGGGCGCAGTATACCAGCTTTTGGAATGTGTTTTGATGAAAAAGTAAAGCAACATTTCTCGGAGTACTTGGGGAGTCTCTCTTATATTTAGGCCACTTTGCCTCTGGGGTTTAGATTTCCAGGACAATTAATTTTCTTCAGTCCCCTGCAGCCTGCCTTAAATTCAGACACCCGGGTGATTTTTTTTTTCCCTAAAACTTTGGCTGTTTATCTTGTGAGACTGGTTCCTCCATTAAAGCTCACACCCCATCTGTTCTGCTCTCCAAGTATGTCTTTGTGAGACTTATTAGAGTCAGCCTCTAGAATCTTAGTTTTCAGATGATTTTCCCATTTATAATAATGACCCTTCTGTCGAATTTTTATTCTTAATATTTCCTGATGGACTTTCCAAATGCATTCACGCTTTTGATCTTCTAAGAGAGCGAAAGGAAAATAGAATAATAAAAACCCATAATGTAACAGCTTTAATAAGTCAATCTGTCCTTTGCTGTCATGGAACCAAGCTTCCATTTCACTGTTCAAGAACTCATCAGATGAAATGACCCCCTTGTCAAGAAAAATTACTCCATATGGTAATGTAATCACAAAGGAGAAACATTATTTTCCTATATATTATTCCCTGCAGAAGTTGCAGTGAGAGAAAGCCATCGTATTAAAAATATCTTGGGTGCCGAGGTTCCCATTTGCCAGACTGATGGAGTTCATTTTCTTTATAGGGGAGGCAAACTTGGTTCTCATTGGCAGCATTTTATTTTAAGGGTTCATTAGGCAATTGTATAGTACACTGGAACACCTGTGGAAGTGTAGATTGTATCTACATGAATATAAATGCATTTGTTATGACTCACGCTATTATGGTCAATAACAGATGCCTTTTTTAAGAACAGGCACTTAAAAAGAAGTGTATATGGGCACATCCACCCATCTTTGATACGATGTTAGTGGCAACGTTGTGTGTTTTTTTAAAATTTAAGAAGTCAGTGGAAGGAGAGATTAAAGCGTCTCCACTCTATTAAGCATCCCCTTCTTTTAAAATTGCGATACTTGTCAGAAAAACGAATATGTTTAAATAGCATTCACGTAATGAATCCTCTCTGTGAACCGCATTTACGGTGGAAGGACAATATTTTTCTTCATCTGGGTAAAGGCAGGAAGACGATTCAGCCAATGTTGAGTTGAGCTGGGAGCCCTCCTGTCTTATGAATAATTCAGCACGTTCCCACTTCAGTAATGCAGGGTGGCTCTCTACTGTTGGTGGGGATCAGAGAGGAGGTAGAGAGATCTTTACCTGTTCAGGAAAAGAGCTGAGTGCGGGGAGAGGGGGGGAATCATCTTTAGTTCTTGTCTTCTCAGAGGGGTTCCTTTGTTCTAGATGTTATCTAAAGAGAGCTGCTGGTGATGTGTTCCTGGTACATGGAGAGCGCGACACTTGGCATTCCAACTCAGCTTTGCTACTTCAGTGGTTTTTCTTGGGAAATACAAAGTTGAAATCCTCCATAACTTAGTTTCTCATCTGTAAAATGGGGATAATTGTACCTATTACACAGGACTATCTGAAGTTTTAGAGAAATAATTCAGTTTTTTGTAAGATCAGTACCATGCTATTTTTGTAGAATAATTTGAAGTCAGGTGTGTGATACCTCCAGCTTTGTTCTATTTGCTTTGGTTGTTCAGGTTCTTTTTTGGTTCCATATGAATTTTAGTATTTTTTTTTCTAATTCTGTGAAAAATTGACATTGATATTTCAGTAGGAATGGTGTTGAATCTGTAGCTTGCTTTGGGTAGTGTGGTCATTTTTAACGATATGGATTCTTATAATCTGTTAGCAGGGAATGTTTTTCCATTTGTTTGTGTCATCTACGATTTCTTTTTTTTTTTTTTCTTTTGTGATTTTTGGCTGGGGCTGGATTTGAACCCGCCACCTTCGGCATATGGAGCCGGCGCCCTACTCCTTTGAGCCACAGGCACCACCCTTACAATTTCTTTAATCAGGGTTTTGTAATTTTTATGGTAGAGATCTTTTACCTTATTGGTTAAACAGATCAGCGGAACAGAATAGAGAACCCAGAAATAAAGCCAACTGATCTTCAACAAAATTGACAAAAACATACACTGGGGAGAGGACATCCTGTTTAGTAAGTGGTGTTGGGAAAATTGGTTGACCACACTCAGAGGCTGAAACTGGACCCCTGCCTCTCACTGTATGCAAATTTTAACTCAAGCTAGATTAAAGACTTAAATGTAACACCTGAAACTATAAACATTTTAGGGGAAAATCTAGGAAAAACCCTTCTGGACATTGGCCTAAGGAAAAGAATTCATGACTAAGAATTGAGCCATGACTCAATTGAGTTATTGACTTTAGAGAAAGCAAATGCAAAAAGAACAAAACTAGATGAATGGGACTTAATTAAGCTAAACACCTTCTGCATAGCACAAGAAATAATCGATAAAGTGAACAGATGGCCTATAGAATGGGAGAAATATTTGCAAACTATGTATCTGACAAAGGGCTAACATCCAGAATTGACAATGAACTCAAACAACTCAACAACAACAAAATTACCTCATTAAAAAGTGGACAAAGGACGCGAACATATATTTTTTAAAAGAAGATGTACAAATGGCCAATGAGCTTATGAAAAAATGTGCAATATTGCTAATTGTCAGAGAAATGCAAATTAAAACCACAGTGAGGCACCATCATAGCCAGTCAGAGTGGCTGTGATTAAAAACTCAAAAAATAACAGGTGTTGGCAAGGATGCAGAGAAAAGACACTGCTTATACACTGCTGGTGGGAATTTAAATTAGTATAACCTCTAAGGAAAACAGTATGGAGATTCCTCAGGGATCTAAAAATAGAACTGCCATTCTATTTTTAGAATCCCACTATTGGGTCTGCCCAAAGGAAAAGAAATTATTATATCAAAAAGATACCTGCATCTGTGTATTTATCATAGCCACTATTTTACAATAGGAAAGATACAGGATCAACCTAAGTTTCCATTAATGGATGATTGGATAAAGAAAATACCACACACATACACCAAGGAATACTACTCAGTCTCAGTCACAAAAAAGAATGAAATCATGCCTTTTGCAGCAACTTGGATGGAACGAGAGGCCATTACCTTCAGTGAAATAACTCAAAAATGGGCAGTTGAATACTGCATTCTTCACTATGCCTTAAAAGTGAGATCTAATTCAAGTGTACACATGGTCATAGAGAGTGTAATAACAGACACTGGAGACTTGGGAGAGTGGGTGGGGGTGTTGAATGAGAAATTACTTAATGGGTAGCAGGTACCCAGTTTGGGTGATGGTTATACTAAAAGCTCAGACTTCACCATTATATCCATGTAACTATATGCATCTAACAAAACTATACCTGTACCCCTCAAAACTATACCTGTATTTTTTTAAGAACAAAAAATAACATAAGACTTCTGATTTCACAGGAGTAGCTTAGATAGAGTAAGCCTTTTTTTTCGGTCTGGAAACAATCATAAAATCAGATAAAATAAACCCCCAAAAGGAAGGTGGTGGTGGAAAGTTCTCTAAAAACATCACAGAGAAATCAAGGTAACCAGAACTTGAGAGATGAACTTCTGGAAAGAAAAAAAATCTCATTTAGGTTAGCCCCACCTTTGCCCCCAGTTTCTTTCTTTAGGGCATTTGCTGATTTACAGCAAGGGGGCAGTGTGGTTGAGTAAAGAGAGGTGGCTTGGATCATACAGCAGTCTTGTTAGGGGAGACAGAGGTTAGAATTTGTTGATGCTGAGACAGTTGAGAATGGAAGGGACAATGTCTCAGAAAAGAGGAAACCATGATTGTCAAATTCTTTTTTTTTTTTTTGAGACAGAGTCTCACTTTGACAACCTTGGTAGAGTGCCGTGGTGTCACAGCTCACAGCAAACCCCAAACTCAAGTGATCCTCTTGCTTCATCTTCTCAAGTAGCTGGGACTACAGGTGCCTGCCATGATGCCAGGCTATTTTTTTTAGAGACAGAGTCTCCCTCTAGCTCAGGCTGGTCTTAGACTTCTGAGCTCAGGTGATGCCCCCAGCTTGGCCTCCTAGAGTGCTGGGATTACAGGCGATCCATCTATGCCCGGCCTCACCCTTACAACTCTTTTTTTTTTTTTTTTTTTAGAGATGATGTCTCACTTCTTCATCCTCAATAGAGTGCTCTCGTGTCACAGCTCACAGCAACCTCCAGCTTTTGGGCTTAGGTGATTCTCTTGCCTCAGCCTCCCTAGCAGCTGGGACTACAGGTGCCCGCCACAACGCCCGGCTACCTTACAACTCTTATCACACTGAATTGATATCATTTTTATCCCTCTGTTAGGCTGTACGCTCCTTGAATACAGGGCCTGGAACTTTTAATCAATCTTGATAGCCCCAATGCTTAGCATAGTACCTGACCTATAGTGATTAATAAATTGTTGTTGAATGAAAGGATGTGTGAATGGGTAGAATAATTCAAAAAGGTTATGGCTGGAAAAAAAACGCAGAGAAGTGAGTGGCTCCTAAACAATGTGTGACCCTGTAGGTCTATTTTTTTTTGAGTCTTACTTTGTTGCCCTAGGTAGAGTGCTATTGTGCTCACAGCAACTGTGCCATAGTGCACAGCAACCTCAAGCTTTGGGCTTAAGTGATTCTCTTGTCTCAGCCTCCCAAGTACCTGGGACTACAGGCACCCACCACAATGCCTGGCTATTTTTAGAGACAAGAGTCTCACTCTTGCTCAGGCTGGTCTCGAACTCCTGAGCTTAGACAATCCACCCTCCTCAATCTCCCAGAGTGCGGGGATTACAGGCAAGAGCTACCAGGCCTGGCCCATCCAGGTCTTCTTGAGTAAATTGCCAGAATTGGATCATGTATGAAACGTATATACTTACCTCATAGCAGAGGTTCTTAACCTGTGGGTTGTGACCCCTTTGGACTGTATTAAAAGTTTGCAGCATTAGGAAGGTTGAGAACCACTGCGTTACAGAATTCTGTAAGGATAAAGTGAACAAATGAATGTGAAGTTCTAAAGGATAGCTTTTGGTACAGCATGAGTTTTCTGGTTAGCTACTATTGAATAACAAAGCAAATTAGAGCTAGCATGGTGTCTTAAGTAGAAGTAACAATATTATTTCTGAGTCTGGGGGTTGGCTGGTCTGGGGGAGTTTGGCTTGGAATCTCTCCCATGCTGGTAGCAAGCAGCTGGAGCTGGGCTCAACTTGAAAGGCTTCTTTACTCACATGTCTGGAGCCAGGGCTGGGAAGACTCAAATGACTGAGGGTTAGGATACCTGGACTCCTTAGGCATCTTTCTCTGTGTGCTTTCTGGATGATCTGTCTAGCCTGGTGGCCTCAGGGTCATCAAATGTCATACACAGCAACTAAGGGTTCTAAGAACGAGTGTTCTAAGAGAGCCTAGGGGAAGCCATGTGGCCTGTTATGACAGGTGATATGCTGCTGAGGTTGCAAAAGTTGCTTCTTGAGGAGGTCTGAAAAAATATTCCTTTTTTTTTTTGCAGTTTTTGCCCGGGACTGGGTTTGAACCCACCACCTCTGGCATATGGGGCCAGCACCTTACTCCTTTGAGCCACAGGCGCCGCCCAATAGTCCTCTTTTTTATAGATAAAACCACAGATGTACATATAGTACAAGAACCATACATGTGATATTGCACTATCATGGAAGTGGGGGAGTGATTAGGAAAAAAGTCCAAAAGTCTCCTTGGGGAGGTGATAATACTTAATAATAATAAAAGGCTGAGAAGCAGGGACCTGGCTTTAGAAGTCTCATAGTGTCATTTTGGCTATAGTCTGTACATCTGAAGCCATCATAAGCCTGGCTGGATTCAAGGAGAGGGGGTCCTAGTCCCCACCTGTCCATGGGAAGGCTGTCAAAGAATCAAAGCATATTTAAATCCACCAGAGTGAAAAATCTGCAGATTCCTGAAATTATGGAGCTCTGTCAGGTGTACAGTTATACTAAGCAAACTGCGGAAGGCGGAGGGGCAAGAGAGAACGATGGGGAACTCACAGCCTCAAGCCTTTTGGTAATGGCATTTAATACGTTTGTGAGGGCAGAGCCCTCTTGATCTAAACACTTCCTTTTAGGCCCCACCTCCCAACATAGTTGCTTGTGGGAGTAAGTTTCCAATTTGCCTTTTGGGGGGACACTTCAAACCAGAGTCTTGTGTGTGTATGGAAAGCAGAAACCAAGGTGGCATATATTGAGGAATTACTGCCAGCAAAGCACATTTCTGGGTTCTGTGGGGTTACCTGGCTGACTTAGACAAAGCCCTCACCGTGGTCGGCTGGCTTCTCGCTCCTCAGGCAGGAATCGGAGACACAAGTCTCACAGGAGACAGAGTTGTGACAAGTGCTGTGCTCAAGGTACAAGGTGGTGACCAAGCAGAGACCCCAGACATCAGCCTGCAGAGGTTCAGGCTAGTACAGAAGTAGGTTCTCCAGGGCTGGGTTATGAAGTTGAAGTGGGTCAAGCCATCCATTCATTCATTTACTGGGGTATCCATTTACCCGTTCTGGTTTTATTCTGTGCACTCTTCTAAGTGGTACGGATAAGGGTGTGTGTGTGAGAGGCAAGATTCTTTCTAAGAAGAGCTTACATTCTATTTGGGAATGCAGGGAGGGAAGGAGATAGGGAGATACCAGTAACACTGATGGCCATCCAGTGACCACAAGCCCCTGATGTAGCTCATGAAATTCATCTTTGATTCCAAGGAGAAGGGTGGGAAGGAGACGCTGCCTGCTCTGAGGTCAGTACTGTTGACCCAGACTTCATGCACACCTTGTCCCCATCCTTGGAGAGGACCTGGGAGGGTTGGGACAGCTGCTGTAGCCCTTGGCAGAGCGCGTCTCACCAGATCACTGGGGAGCTGGAATCATCTGAGGCTTTTCCCTTGTGGGAGAAACTACTCAAGCAAGAACCTTCAAAGGTGTTCCTGACGTGGCTAGCTGTCCTCTCTTCCTGGGTGCCTTTCTCCCCATCTTAGGCAACCCCCCCCTCCACGGACACTTCATGAAAAATATTTGTCGTCTTCCTATCAGATAGTAGGTGCTCCAAATACTTGAACAGCTCTTTTAGAGCTGTTTCCAGGACATAATACAGCATGTCACTGTGCCCAGGAGAATGCCTGTAGAAGTCTCTGAGTTTGTGAATCCTCATTTTCCCCCCCTCACCGAAATTACTCTACAAATGGCTTCCTAAGATATCTTTTCCGTTCCCGTTTACACATACTGAAATGGGGAGTCTCAAAAGTCTCCCGTCTTTGCTCTTCTGTTGTCACTCCTTAGTCTCTGAAAAGAAATTCTGTCCCCTTAAGTAGTGAGTCATAGGAGGAGGGGAGAGCTGATTTTCTGAAAGTGGGGGCTCAGAGGAGTGCTTTTTGCTGAAAGGTTGAAGCTGGCTGCTGTTAGCCCAACCAGCATGCCCTTAGATAATGTCACTGGGAATTAAAGGCTGGCAGGTTCCAGAATTCTGCCTCTCTATTAGAGGCAGACTGTACAAGAAGGTACAAGGGAGACCTCCAGGAAGAAGTCTGAGCCATCTGGGAAGGTAAAGAGCAGGCGGATAGGGGATTAATGAGCAGCCTTCTTTGCTGATGGCTGCCTGTGAACTTGTCGGAGGAGAAAAATCAGCTCATTCTCTCTGTACTTCTCTATGAGTTCAGAATCAGCCAGGGTGGTCCCCAGGTGGCTTTCAGAAGTAAAATGAGAGCAGTTTTTATTTATTTTTCTTTTTAAGTTTAGACCTGGAGTTTTCCATCGTCCTTGCTCTCATCAGCTCCTGACGCTGAAGCCACGGTGTGGTACAGTAATTTAAGTGGTCGACCAACTATTCTGGTTCCCTTCCTGTGCCGTTCCCTTCCTCCACGATGTCAGGCTTGATTTGCTTTGGCCCGGGCGAAGAGAAGCAACACGTGTGTCATGGCAGAGTCAACGCGTGGTTGGTCACATTCTCTTTTCCCTCTTCCAGGGGCAGGGAATGTCCCAGAAAGAGGCTTTTCCATCAGCCTGGGTCTCAGAGTGAAGGCAACAAGGGGGGCTGGGAGCAGAGCTGCAGCTGACCCGGGCTGCACATGTGGCATATAAATGGGAATGAAATATTAATGGCTGCAAGTTCTGGGAGACGGATGCACAAGATTAAAGGAGTTCACATGATTTCATCAACAAAGGAAAGGAATGAGCTTAACTAGAAAAAAAAAGGCTTTAATTGAAATGAAGTTATTCAATGTTTATTTTATAAATAAGTGAACTATGCTATAACGAATAAACAATTTACACTTTGGAATTATCTCTAATGTGGCGTTTCCTTTATGGTGTCTACAGATAAGTTGACTGGTAGTTGGTAGTTGGTGTTCCTTGAATGAATATGTATTAATTACCAGTTATCACTCAAGCATTCATTATATTACGTCCTGAGACAGAGTGGCAAAAAACCAGACAGGATCCCATTCATTGTTTTGGGGGTGGGGGTGGCTTATTGCCTTGCGTGGAGTGCCATAGTGTCTTAACTCATAGCAACCTCAGACTTTTGGGCTCCAGTAATCCTCTTGCCTCAGCCTCCCGATCTCTCAAGTAGCTGGGGCTACAGGCACCTGCCACAACATCCAGCTATTTTTCTTTGTAGAGATGGGGTCTCAGTCTTGCTCAGGCTGGTCTCTGAACTCCTGAGCTGAAGCCATCCACCTGCCTCAGCCTCGCAGAGAGGACCCCATTCTTCTTGGAGCTGTCCCTTTTGTGGGGTTAGGCAGATTACGAACAAAGTAAAAGACCAAACAGTAAACATGGTAATTTCAGAAAGTGACTAGGTAACAAGGACAATAAAACAGGGCAAAAGAATAGAGAGTAACTCTAAGGGCTAGGGAAGGGCATGGGGACCCTCCCAGACCATTTGATTTATTATGGTTTACAATATGGAGAAATTAAACTGATAGGTACAAATGACTTTCTTTTTTATTTAAATGGAGTTGAGTCACAGTTTCATGTCAATCTTTAATGCAAATGACCTGAATTAGACAGGCTGAAGGAAAATCTTTGAGGTATGATATGCTTTTATTCAGCTTATGGTGGCTGGCGAGCGAGCACGGGAAGTCTGCGCAAGTGGAAAGTCCTGTACATTTATATACCCAAGGGAACAATAGTGGCAAACTGCCAAGAAGCAGTTACATAATTATGACATCACTATGTACCTCTGTGGCTGTCTAGGAAAAGCATAGCACCTTCCAGCAGAACCGTGGGCGAGAAAGCCCAGACAACTTTGTCCTGGCCCCCACAATCCCTTTAAGAAGCATCCTGGGTGAATTTAAAACTGAGAGCCAATTTGTTTTACAAGTGATTCTTTTTCTGATACAAGGATTTATCTTTGAATTCATCTGGAATTACCTCTAAATTTTCATTTATACAAGGACTTCCTTCCCATGTTGACCAGAAAGCTCTTCCTGGATCATATCTTTTTTTTTTTTTTTTTTTTAATTGAAAAGTAAATTTATTTCAGGTTAATGTGAGGGTACAAACAACCCAAAATATTTGATTTTGTCAGGTAGAGTTCCTCTTGTGATTATGTCCTACACTTAAAAGATGCCAAACACCCCCACCCCTGGGGGAGCACCCCACTTCCTTCCTCCCCCCCGTCCCCCCACCCACCAACATGAATTGAGTTTTTCTCCTGTATGAGCACGCATTAGATCATCTAGTGGCTTCATATTAGTATTGAACACATTGGATAATGGCTTTTCCATTCTTGTGATAATTCACTAAGAACAATGTGTTTTATCTCCATCCACAGTACAAATGATTAGGCTACCATGTTTGCATGTGTTAGGTACCTACCTGGATCACATCTTAAGGAATTTAGTTTCTGAAGGAGCCACAGAACTCTGGGACAGGGCAGGGAACTTTAATTTGGTTGCAGAACGTGGGCCCGTGTGTGCTGTGAAGCGCTGCTCCAGGCTTTTGCATTTTCTGGCAGCAGGCTTCTCCATGAACAAAGCCCACCTTCTGTTTCCAAGGAGCATAAGATGAGCTCAGAGGAAGGGTCGCAGTCACAAAAACATCCCAACTGACTTTTAAGTTTTCCAACTCAGCAAAGCCAGTGAAGCCAGAAAAGGAGAGAATTATTCACATCTGTCAAAAGTTAACTCATGTCTTTTGCACTAACTCTGTTCTCTGGTCAGGATCATAAAGTGTCAAAGGTAAAAGAAACAGAGTTTATCATTTTAATTCTGTGGGAATGGAGGCCACACAAGAGTAAAACAAGCTATTGAAATTTGTTTATTCATTTATTAGTTCAACAAATATTTATTGAGTACCGCCTTGCATGGAGCTGGGCACTGCACTAGGGCCTGGGATTTCAGTGGGGGCACAAAACAGTCTTTGTTCCTAGAAAGATTAGCGTCCAGCGAGTCTAGAAGGAATTAGAGCAGTGAAGGTAACTGGATGATTCTGTGCGAAATATCCCTAAATAGCCTAACCTATTCTGGGGGACAGTGACCAGGGAAGGTTTCCCTAAGGAGGTTATCCTCAGGCAGAAGTATAAAGGATGAGTAAGGTTGGAGAAGGGCACAGTAGGAGAATGCTCTAAGATCCTTCCAGGGTGGGGGAAAAGCATGCCTGAGGGCATTGTGGTGGATGGGAGGGTGGCAGGCTACAGAAATTAATAATTGAGGTTAGAGAGTAGAAAGCAAACAGCACAAAGTTTCTATGGGAGGCTCTAGAGAGACTCTTGGGCTGGATGAGAGCATCTAAAAAGGAAGTGACATGATCAGATTTCTTCTTTAAAAAGTTCATGCTAACTAGGCATAGGAGAGTACTCCATCAATCCAATAAAGACCTACAAAAATGCTTGAGTAAATATAATATTTTATGATAAAATAATTGAAAGACTTCTCTCTGGTGACCTGAAATAAAACAAAGATTTTCCTTATCACCACTTCTTAGAAGTCCTAGACAGTGCAATAAGGCAAGAAAAAGCAATAAAAAAATCATGATGATTGGGAAAACAGACCTGCAGGTGAGAATGATTGTATATGTAGGCAATTTAAGAGAATCTATACTCAAATTATTACATAAACTTGGCAAGGTTACTGGACACAGGGCAACATACAAAAATAATATATGGGCTCGGCGCCTGTGGCTCAACAGGCTAAGGCGCCAGTCACGTACACCTGAGCTGGCGGGTTCGAATCTAGCCTGGGCCCACCAAACAACAATGATGGCTGAAACCCCCCCCCCAAAAAGTCCGGGCATTGTGGCAGACGCCTGTAGTCCCAGCTACTTGGGAGGCAGAGGCAGGAGACTCGCTTGAGCCCAGGAATTGGAGGTTGCTGTGAGCTGTGATGCCACAGCACTCTATCCAGGGTGACAGCTTGAGGATCTGTCTCAAAACAAACAAACAAACAAAAAACAAACAAAAAAAAATAATATATGTTAGAAGGAAGAAATGGAAACATTTTAATAAAAATACATTTCCAGTAGCACAAAAATAAGAGTATTTTAAAATAGATCTAGTAAAAGTTCTTTTGAAAACTGTAAAACATTATTGGAAGAATTGAAAGAAGACATATGGTTGGATACATCTCATCTGTGGATCAGAAAACCCAATATTGTGAACGCGTCAAAATAATCCCAATTAAGAAATCCACTTTTTTGAGTATAGAAATTTTCAAGCTGACTCTTACATCTATGTGGAAATGAAAATCTAGAGGAAGAAAAAGCAGGTGAAGGATTTATATCACTGTATACAAAGACCTATTAAAAACAATAGTGTTAAGATGGTATAATATTGGCACATGGATGGTCAAAGACCAATAATCAAATAGGGGGTCCAGACGTAGACTCACACATATACAGTCACTTGATTTGTAAGGTGACACTGCAGTGTGGTGGGGAAACGATTTTTGTTTCAATAAATGCTGCTGAGTCAATTAGGTATTCATAGGGAAGAGGATGACAGACCTAATTGTGAAAGCAAAAGCAAGGAAAACCAAAACAGAAAACAAAACAAAAAATCTTTTTAAAAGAAAATACAGAACAGCTTTATAATCTTGAAGTAGGCAAAATTATTTCAAAATGGCTACAAAAAGCTCTAATCATAAAGGAAAAAAAGAGGAATTGCTAAATAGGACTGTGTTAAAATGGAGAGGTGGTGTTCTTCAACAGATGCCATGAAAGGAATGAAAAGGCCGTCCAAGGAATGAAAGAAGAGGGTGGCACCTGTGGCTCAGTGAATAGGGTGCTGGCCCCATATACCGAGGGTGGCGGGTTCAAACCCAGCCCCAGCCCAACTGCAACAACAACAACAAGAAGAAGAACTGGACATTGTGGCGGGTGCCTGTAATCCCAGCTACTCAGGAGGCTGAGGCAGGAGAATCGCCTAAGCCCAAGAGCTGGATGTTGCTGTGAGCTGTGCCGCCATAGCACTCAGCTATGATTTAATTAAAAAAAAAAAAAAAAGAAAGAAGATGCTTCCAATATATTTGATGAAGGACTCATTTCTATAACATCTAAACTTAGCCCTTACAAATCAGTAATAGAAGGGCAGACAACTTGAAGGAAAAATGTGCAAAGGATTTCAGCACTCACTTCACACAAGAAAATTTCTCAATAGTAAAATAAATAAGTAAAATGCAAACTGTTTAGTCAAGAATCAGGAAAAAGCAAATTAAAACCACAGTGATAAACGACTCTACCCATACCAGAGTGGCTAAATTGAAGATGATAGATGATATCTAAAGTTTAGAAGAGTAGGTAACAACTAAAATAGTCGTATGTTGCTGGCAGTCGTGTAAATTGGTACGAATAGTTTGGAAAAGTGGTAGGTCTACAAATGTTGAACATGTTCCCGTGCTGGGACCCAGCACTTCTGCTCTTGTGTACAGATATACCCATTGAAAATGCATATGTATGTTCACCAAAATACATGTGCGTAAATACCAGTGCTCTTCTTACTTGTGCAAAAAGGGTACAATGTTAATGAAGTGGCTAGGATTACAGGCTCACACTGCCACGTCTGGCCAAAGCCTAGGAGCTTGTCCCCTATGTTTTCTTCTAGCAGTTTTATGATTTTTAGATCTGACATTTAGGCCTTTCATTTGTTTTGATTTTGTGTGTGTGTAAGATTGGCATCTAGTTCATTTCTTTTGCATGTGGACATCCAGTTTTCCTAACATCATTTATTGAAGGGACTATCCTTTCACCCTTGTCTCTTCTTGGTGCCCTTGTTGAAAATTAGTTGCCTGTGTTTGGGTTTACCTCTGGCTGCTTCACTGTGTTGAAAATTAGTTGCCAGAATGCTTGGGTTTACCTCTGGCTGCTTCACTGTGTTCCACTGGACTACATGTCTGTTTTTTTGTCAGTATTGTTCAGTAATGTAGTTTGAAACCAGGAAATGTGATGCCTCTACCTTTGTTTTTCTTTCTCAAGATTAGCTCTTTGGGCTCGGTGCCTGTGGCTCAATGGGCTAGGGCACCTGCCACGTACACCTGAGCTGGCGGGCTTGAATCCAGCCCAGGCCTGCCAAACAACAGTGATGGCTGCAACTAAAAAATGGCCGGGTGTTGTGGCGGGCCCCTGTAGTCCCAGCTACTTGGGAGGCCGAGGCAGGAGACTCACTTGAGCCCAGGAATTGGAGGTTGCTGTGAGCTGAGATGCTGAGATGCCATGGCACCCTATCCAGGGTGACAGCTTGAGGCTCTGTCTCAAAAAAAAAAAAGATTAGCTCTTTGGTTTTGTATGTGTGTGTGTGTGGTCTCATACAAATTTCAGAATAATTGCTTTTCCTATTTCTGTGAAAAATACCATTGGAATTTTGAAAAAGAAGGTAATAAATCTATACATTGCTTCAATGGACATTTTAATAATATTATTCCCTTCAATCCATGAACATGGGATATCTTTCCATTTATTTGTGTTTTGTCAATTTCATCCATGTTTTATGGTTTTCAGTGTACATTTATTTATTGATGCTATCCTAATGGGATTATTTTCTTAATTTTTTTCAAAAATAGATCATTATTGGTGTAAAGAAATGTGACTGTTTTTGTGGGCTGACTTTGTCTTTAGCAACTTTACTGAATTTGTTTGTTGGTTCTAAGAAATTTTTTGGGGGGAGTGGAGGAGTCTTTAGGATTTTCTACGTATAGGATCATGTCATCTGCAAATGGAGATAATTTAACTTCTTTCTGATTTGGGTGGCTTTTATTCCTTTTTCTTGTCTGATTGCTCTTGCTAGCATTCCCAAGACTATACTTGAATAAAGTTGCTGAGAGCAGGCATCCCTAATTCATTATGTATGACTGGCTTTCTCCCATGCATTTGAAATATAATGCCCTTTATGAGCAAATATGCACACCCAACTGGGCAGGGTGGCACATTTGGCAAAAAGTAAGGCAGACCAGTCACTACCATTTAGCACTGCAAAGAAGGAAACCAGTATCCACATCCACACTGTCAGATTGTGTCTGTAGTCACCTGTCTGCAGATATACAAGCTGGGATTCTATCACATTAATGTTCAAATAAGTTGCAGCATCAATCTTCCTGTGAAAATTAAATCCTGGCTTTGTTGAGATGCAAGGGCAAATATCTGCCTTCTAGTCATGGACAAGCAAAACATGTGTTCCAATTGCTGTGACAAATCAGTGGGCTTATCAGGCACCTCTGATAATGGTGTTTCACTCTCAGTCTTGAACTAGTGGATTTAGGCATCCTGGGTTTGAATTCTGATTCTACCCATGATGATCCCTATGACATTGCCTGCCTGCCTGCCTGCCTGCCTTCCTGCCTTCCTTCCTTCTTTCCTTCCTTCTTCCTCCCTCCCTCCCTTCCTTTCCTCCCCTCCTTTCCCCCCTTCCTTTCCCTCTTTCCTCCTTTCCTTCCTCCCTCCCTCCCCTCCCCTCTCTTCCCTCCCTCCCCTCTCTTCCCTCCCCTCTCTTCTTTTCCTTCCCTCATCTGTAATGTAAGAGCTTCTTACTCTTTTGTCTGACCAATTTCTTCGACTCTCAGTGTAAATGGCATATTAGCCTTCTGGTTCTGTTAGAAGTGATTGGAGTTGTGGCCTGCCTCACTTCTCGTAGAAAGGTCAAGCCGTGCTGCTCCGATCCCCGAGTTGAATGTTCATTTGCTGACCTGAGATTTGAGTTGATCTGCAAGTCTCTTGCACCTAAATGCATTTGAGAATAAAAATAACCTCTTGCCAGTTGTCTTGGCGGGAGCAATTGCCCATGCATTAGTACCCTGAGCTTGCACACGACTTACTTCTCGCTGCCGTCCCCGTTGTGCTAACGAGAGGTGCGCACTCGCAGCTGTTTCATGAAAAGGAGGCGAGGGTGACACACCAAGCCTGCTTGATGAAAACCCTGCGGATGTCATCATATTAAAAGGGACTGTCCAGGATTGTAAGAGAGGGGATATTTGTTCATTTGTTAATTCACTCACCCAAACATCAACCAGGCACTTAGTAAGTGACTAATGTGTGTCAAACCCCGAGCTGAGGACTGGGGACACAGCTCTGAAAAGGGGTTCAGTCTTAGGGAGCATCAACACTAGTGGGATGGAGAAGTAAAGAGATAATTACGCACCCCTGTACCCAGGTGACTGATGACATGGCTGCTTTAAAGCCGTGCTTTCACTTTGTTGGAGATGTTGATGAGGCCGGTGGGGCTGACACAGCCAGGCATAGTCCAGGTATCACCTACATATTAACTCATTTTCTTTTTGGCCCCAGTTTCTTTTTTTATTATGTATACACATAACACAATTTATCATCCTAACCCGTGTAGGTGTACAGTTCAGTAATATTAACTACATTTATAAAGTTGTGCAACCATCACTGTTATCCATCTCCCTCTTTTCATCTCGTAAAAATGAAACTTTGTACTTTTTAAACAGTAACTCCTCATTCTCACCTACTCCAGCCCCAGCAACTAACATTTTCCTTTCTGTCTTTATGATTTGAACTGTTCCAAGTACCATGTACACGGGGAAGCTCACACTGTCTGTCTGTCTCTCTGCTCCTTGCTGGAACACTGTTTTTGCAACATCTAAAAAGAGCCCAGCAATATTTTCATCAAAAAATAAATAAATAAATAAAAATATATAAAACCAGAGCCCAGCAAAAAGGAAATGTCATTTTCTTTTTCTTTTTATAATCACTAGACCTATTGACTAAAACTGCCTTTCAGATTCTGTTTCTATAGCCTCAGGGAGTTCCCAAATGATCAGGGGGACAAACTCCAGGCCTCAGATCCTGCCCCAAACCGTATCTCAGGGTGAAATCACCAACAGGATCAAAATGCCTGTGATAAGTCTGTCTCCAGTGGCAAGACAGTTGCTTCTCATCAGCCGCTAAGAAGATAGGTGTATATGGAGCAGTTTCCCTGCACCTCGTGATCACATATGATCACCGCTTTCCTCTTTGCACCCCTTAAAATCAGTAGCCCCTTGGCCTCCCTGCTAGTATTTTCCCACTCTTTCTTTGGGGTGCCATGCTGATTCTGTTCTCTTTTCTTGCTCTCTTTCCCCACTCTCTTTCACTCTCACTCCCTTTCTTCTTCCAAGAAGATAAAATAAACTTTATCCTGTTGCTTCCTCTTCTTGCTCTGGAGAAATCTTGTCTCAACCTGCAGAGCCCCTAGTGAGCATTCCGCCCTACCATACACTATTATCAAAGTACTGTTTGAAAATGAACTGTCAATAACTCCGTAGGTCTGAGGCGCCAGTTATAATCGTGCCCGGTGTAACTCGTTATAACGCTTCGGGTGCAAACTGCCCGTGCTCCGTCTCAGGTTTCCCCGTGGCCCACCACGGAGTCACCTGCTGCACTTCGGTCTCTCTGTGTCCGTCTCTGCTGTGTTGGAAGTGATGTGTCATCTTCCGGACTTTTCATTTTTCCAGGAAGAAGAGTTAGCGCCAACTCAGACTACGAAAGTGCTGAAGTTCGAACATGCCATTTTGGTTTCTGATCAGAGTTACGTGTTGGGGAAAGTTGTCCAGCATGGGAGGCTGAGGGGTCTGGTATAGGGGTCTCTCTCAGTTTCTCAGCTGATGGGTCTAACTCTAACCATCCTTTGTAGCCCCTCAGAGCAGCCTGTCCATGAACCTCACACCTCAGCTTGAAGCTGGTTCTCCAGGCTTTGTCTTTTTTGTGAGCAGGGCTGAGACTCACGTATCATCGTCAGAGAGTATTTGTGAAGTGCCCTTGTGACGCTTTGAAAGGCATGCTTCGATGCCGGGCTGTCAGACGTGTACTCAGGGTGGGCAATAATGAAAAATGTTTCAAACAAAATAAGGATCTGATAACATCAGAGAAAGCCTTAAGGCCTTATGGGAAAATCCTCTTCCTCCAGAGGAAAACATCTGAGTATAAATAAATGATCATTCTTCAATCTGCAGCTCTTTGCCAGAGGCAGAAACCACCTGTGATTCCCGCAGCCTGCGGCTGGGCCTCCCTGTCTCCCAAGCCCTTGTCTCCATCCCCCAGAATCTACACTCCCCCCACACTATAATGTGGCTCGGAACCAGTATCCGCCCACCTCTCTCTCCATCAGGGGAACCCTTAGCCCACAGGGCTAGATCTCTGTATTTCTCCCTTGGGTGGATACAAGACACACTCTTGGTGTCCCAGGATAAAACTGAGAACATGTGAAATAGTTACAGTGGGCAGAAAGTCCAGTTGCTACCCAGTGTGGTCAGGCGGCCTCCCGCCCTGACTCGCCTCTCCACCAGATCCCTCTTGCTCCCTGTGCTCCTGGCCCAGGTCTTTCTTCTCTCCCTCCACCACACCACCCTCCGGATCCCTCTTGCTCCCTGTGCTCCTGGCCCAGGTCTTTCTTCTCTCCCTCCACCACACCACCCTTGTGCCTACCACAGGGCCTTTGCTCAGGATTCTCTCTCCCCAGGGAGACCTCACCCCGCTGCTTCCTTTTTATCACCTGACAATAAAAACCACCACACACTGCCTGCTTTTCTGGCTAAGACACCTCCCACCCACCCTTTTTTAAAAATTTCAAATTAACATAAGGGTATAAGTTTTTAGATTACAATATTCTCGCTTCCAAGGTTAAGTTCAAGTTGTAGAAGAGCCCTTCGCCCAAGGGGTGTGCTGAACACCCTTGCATGTGTGTTAGGTGAGATCCCGCCAATTGCCCTCCTTTCTCCCTCCAATTGCCCTCCACCCCCCCTTCTCCCCTCTCCCTCCTCATCCCTACCCCTTGCTAGATTATTTTTGTATTTTATCATTTGTATGAGCATATAATTGTTTATGTATCAGTTTCATACTATTGTGTACATTGGATATATTTTGTTTCCATTCTTGAGATACTTTACTAAGAAGAATGAGTTTCAGCTCCATAACGATGGAGACTTCACATCTTTTATATTTGCCTGGATGGAGTTGAAATCCCCTCCCCATTCTAAGGCATAATCCATCATGGGATACAGGCAGCGAGGTCTTCCTGCCCTGAGGATGAGCGTGGCGCCAGTGGGCTGCCTCTTGGTTCCAATGCTCTAACATTATAGACTCTGCGGCAAGGAGGGATAGTGTGCAAGTGGTGAGTGTGGACTTTAGAACCAGACTACCTGGGTTTGGCTCCCTCTGCCACCATGAGCTGTGTGACCTTGGGTAAATGATTTAACTCCTCAGCGCCTCTGTATGTCTAATATAATCAATGGTGAGGAATGGTGAGGGTTATTTCGAGGGTTAATGAGTCGACACCTGTAGAATGCCTCAGCATTTTCTGGCACAGGGCCAGCAGAATGTCATCTGGCAGACATTCTCATCATTATGCTGAAATCACATCTGTCTCCAGCAGCAGTTTTCTCTGGGAACAGTTCTATCCTTTAGCGAGTGTTTGGAAGTGATTAGGGGTGTACTCACGTCTCTGAGTGATGGAGGGAGGCTCCTGGCATTTGGGGAGTGGGAAGAAGTGTTAGATGTCCTATGCTTTACAGGGAAACATTTTCATGTCCCACCCCTGCCAGATGTTCATGCAGGAGAACCACCTGCCAGATGTTCGTGTAGGCACGGAACTTGCTAATGAGGATCTGATCGTACAATTTTTTTTTTTTGTCTGTAGTTGAGTTTAACTGAATTTTCAAGGAAAACACTTTAGTGTCGACGGAGGAAAGACCGTGTCTTGGTTTACTTGGAATTTCACCAGGAGTTGTGCTCCGCTTTGAAAATGTTCTTCAAAGGTACACACACCTCATGGTGTTTCAGTTCATGGAACAACCTCATGAACCCAGGGTGCAACTCGTAGCCATTGCAGTCCTGGTGATTCTTCATCTGTGTGCAAATAAACTTATGTGTAATCCTTACTCCAAAATGCCAGATGGAAAAATCAGTGTCAACAATATCTAATTGCTTAGCTCTTGACTCCAAATGAAGCCGGGGTGAGCGAGGGAGCATGTTTGCCAGCGTCCCTAGCCTTCTAGTCTCGCCCTGCCAGGAAACCTACTTTTTAAAATATACTTTACCTGTTTATTAGATAGTCCTTTCACTTTATTTCTCCTTTATGATTCAGTTAGGAGAGAAAAAGGGTAAGTTCAACACGTGTTATAGAAAGAGGGCTTGAGTCTGGACAGCGATTTGCATTCCTGCCTTGTGGCACATCTGAGTTGACCCTAGACTTATGCCCAGTTTTCCTCCCCCCTTGACAGCTCTTTAGATATTTGTTTTTATTTTTTTATCTTTTTTTTTTTGCTCTTTAGATATTTGATGGTGGTGACAATACTTACTGGCTCACTCTGAGTCTCCTCCTCCAGAATGTATCCCAAATCCGTTAAGCATTTTCTCTAGGGATATGTACGGTTGCCCCTGTACATATTTTCCCTAAAATGCCACTTTCAAAAGGAAGCTACTTTTTCAAAAGGTAAACAAAATCCGATGAATGAATGATTTTATCAGACGTGCAGGAACAACATCGGACCCGGGTGTGTGTTCAGTGATCAGTGTCTGGAGGTCCACGGGGCGGGATAGTGAAGGCTTGCAAGAAAAAACATTAAACGAAAAGAAAAGAAAATGAGAAAGAAGTAATTTGGGGGGGGGGGTGTGACTCTAAAAACAACCTGGCAGAGTTGTTCTGTGGTGCTGTTTTTGTCTTGTTTTTCCTTTAGTAGCAGCAGGAGCTTTGCTGCTGTGAACCCACCACTGTGTGTCAGAAAACGCTCATGACAGCATCAAACTCCACAGTCATAGAATTCACGCGACGTCTCCGAAGCGGTCACCACAAATGGAGGGTTTGGAGAGAAATAACCTAGGAAATGGGAGGCTCTGCCATTGCCATGTTTTCATGACACCATGATCACCCCAAAGTTGCACTGAGCACTCCTCATCGTCTGTCCTCAGTGAGTTGGTGTCCAGGGACCATGGCTAGATGTGGGCTGATTCTGGAAAGAGTCCTCTGCACCCCCAGAGAGGCAAAGCGTTGATTTGGCCAGGCAACAGGGTCACTAGAGGCCTCCAGATCATGATGATGGTGGGTCTGGAATTTTCAGGGCCTTTCGCCAACCTGGGGGTGAAATCTGCCTCAAATGTGACTCCTTTTATTTTTTTCCTCCTGCTTTTTTTCTTTTAGGATTAATACGAGGGTACATAGGATTAGGGTACGTTGTTTGCGTTTATAAGGTAAAGTCGGAGTTACAGTTGAGTCCTTCACCCAGGCAGAGTGCCATAGACCCCTATGCTGTACCCATTAGGTGGGGATTACTGGCCTCCCTCCCACCTTCCCCCTTCTTAAATTTCACTGTGCTTTTCTCCCATGTTGGCCTCTAGTTGTTAATCTTTTTTTTTTTTTGTAGAGACAGAGTCTCACTTTATCACCCTCGGTAGAGTGCCGTGGCATCACACAGCTCACAGCAACCTCCAACTCCTGGGCTTAGGTGATTCTCTTGCCTCAGCCTCCCGAGCAGCTGGGACTACAGGTGCCCG
>CAUYRH010107551.1:0-27505 GCA_963574655.1 Perodicticus potto | reverse complement strand
GTTATCAGAAGTCCACTGAACTTCTGATTCTCAAACTTCCTTTCCAGGGTTTGGTGCGAGAAGTTGCTCAGGACTTTAAGACAGATCTGCGCTTCCAGGGTGCTATTGGTGCTTTGCAGGAGGCAAGTGAGGCCTATCTGGTTGGCCTTTTTGAAGACACCAACCTGTGTGCTATACATGCCAAACGTCTAACAATTATGCCAAAAGACATCCGCATACGTGGAGAACGTGCTTGAGAGTCCACTACGATGGGAAAACATTTCATTATCAAGAAAAAAAATTCTCTTCCTCCTGTTACTGGTAGTTCTGAACGTTAGATTTCTTTTCCCCCATAGGGTCAAAAGATACTTAAGTATATGATTGCAACTGGAAAAATTGGGGACAAAAATCAGGTATTGGCAGTTTTTCCATTTTCATTTATGTGTGATTTTTTTTTTTTTTTTTTTTTTTTTTTGAGACAGAGCCTCAAGTTGTCACCCTGGATAGAGTGTTGCGGCATCACAGCTCACAGCAACCTCCAAGTCCTGGGCTCAAGCGAGTCTCTTGCCTCTGCCTCCCAAGTAACTGGGACTATAGGCACCCGCCACAACGCCCGGCCATTTTTTGGTTGCAGCCTTCATTGTTGTTTGGTGGGCCCGGGCTGCATTCGAACCCGCCAGCTCAGGTGTACGTGGCTGGTGCCTTAGCCTGTTGAGCCACAGGTGCCGAGCCTGTGTGTGAATTTTGAATATAAAATGCGGGGATGTGCAGCATTAATGCGAGTCAAAATGTTTCAGTGAACAAGTTTCAGCAGTTCAACTTTATAACAATTATAAATAAACCTGTTAAATTTTTCTGGACAATGCCAGCATTTGGATTTTTTTAAAAAAGTAAATTTCTTATGACGGCAAAAAAAAAAAAAACTATATTTAGTACAGACTAATTTTATAAAATATCAGAACGTTTGTATGTATATGTATCAGTGTCTACAGACACTGGAAAAAGTAAATATTAAAAAGAAATACAACCAAATTTAATAGTGGTTATCTACTGGATAGAATTACAGTTTTTTAAATGTCTTCTACATATCTCTAAGATGTTCTAAAATATAGGTATATCACTTTTTTTTTCTTTTTTTGGACAGAATCTCACTTTGTCACCCTTGGTAGAGTGTCATAGCTCACAGCAACCTCAATCTCCTGGGCTGAAGCGATTCTCTTGCCTCAGGGCCCACCACAATGCCCACCTAGTTTTAGAGACGAGGTCTCACTCTGGCTCAGGCTGGTCTTGAACCTCTGAGCTCAGGCAATCCACCCACCTTGGCCTCCCAGTGTATATCACTTTCATAACCAGAAAAATTATATTTAAAAAACTAAATTGTTAGTTAAGGGCTGGAGGTAAAGTGTCCTTATTTCCTTTCACTGATGCATTTTCCACAGACATGTTTGTCTGCCATAATACACAAGATTGAAAACCAAAGCATTTTTCAAATGAGCACTAACAGGCCGCAACATCTTCAAGTTTTACATTCAATAAAATATCCTTTAGAAAAACACAATTAAATGCAAATGGAGGGGGAGGGGAAGGGGAGGTGGGAGGGGGACTGGTGTGCCCTCACCTAACAGACACAACGTAAGGGTGTACAGCACACCTCCTGGGTGCAGGACACAACTACCGCTTGGACTTTATCTAACAAAGGCAAACAATGTAACCTAATCATCTGTACCCTCATACTAATTTGAAATTTTAAAAAATCTTTTCACCAATTATCCTGTTAACCAGTCCAATCTACTGATTTTCAGAGGCCTCACAAATAAGAGTATCAGTTGAGGTGCGACTTGAAAAATACATCTAACCGAAAAACCACCTTGTTAACAAAAACCTCATCACACGCTATTGATGCATTGGAATTAGAGTTTTAACTATATGCATCCCTTGCTAATGTCAGAAAATAGTCAAACATGGGTCTGTCCAAGTATCAGCAGGAAGAAGCTGGCCTCTTAGCTTCTGCTTTGGTAGTTTTGGGCTGTACTTTCATAGTTCAAAATGCAAAGATATGTGGGATCCTGGGTGCAGGACACAACTATAACAGGACCTACCTAAAAACGCAAACAATGTAACCTAATCCTTGTACCCTCGTATTAATCTGAACTAAAAAAAAAAGAAAAGAAAAGAACAAAGATAGAGGGAAATAGTACATTTTAAAACGAGAAACTAGCATAGCAAAGACTCAAAGGCCAGGAAACACAGAGATTTATTAGATTCAATCTTTCATTTAGAACTACATTTAAAATTTCTCACTCTTTGGAATTCTTGCTTCCAAGACAAAGAAAAGAAGGAACAAGGGTTGCACCAAAAAGTGCCATAGCCATGTGCAGCCTATTCACTGCATGAACTGTGCCAAATGCATGCCCAAAAGCAAAGCTATAAAGAAGTTAGTCATTCAGAACACAGCAGAGGCTGCAGCCATCAGAGACATTCCTGAAGCTCATGTCTTCGATGCCTACGTGCTTCCCAAGCTCCATGTGAAGCTACCTAACTGTGTGATTTGTGCCTTTCACAGCAAGGTAGTCAGGAAGCATTCTCAGGAAGTCCACAAGTCAACCCGATTTAGACCTGCAGGTGCTGCCCCACGACCTCCGCCAAAGCCCATGTAAGGAGTTGAGTCCTTGAGGATAAGAAAAACTACCCTTTGGGAAAAAAATAAAATAGAAATTATACATACATACATAGACAGACAGACAAATAAATAAATAAAATTTCTCAGCATTCCTTATACCAAAATAAATTCCTAATTGCTCAAGATTCAAGTGTTCAAAATTTAAAAAAGGATTAAGGCCCGGTGCAGTGGCTTATGCCTATAATCCTAGCCTTCTGGAAGGCAGAGGTGAGGCTAGAGGATCCCTTGAGCTCAGGAGTGTAAGACTAGCCTGAGCAAGAGTGAGACCCTGTCTCTACTAAAAACAGAAAAATTACCAGGGTGTTGGGCCTGGCACCTGTTGTCCCGGCTACTGGGGAGGCTGAGGCAGGAGGACTATTTGCGCCTAAGAGTTTGAGGTTACTGTGAGCTATGATGCCACAGCACTCTACCCAGGGTGACAGAGTAAAACCCTATCTCCAAAAAAAAGAAAAACAAAAAAACAAACCTTTCAACTACATCTGAGTTTATGCTAGTGAGGTGATTCTTAGGAGTTGGAAACTGTTTGCTATTTCATGTAAAAAGAGCTGAAATCTTCATCCCGACTTCTCCATTCTCCCACCCCACCTCAAACCTCTAAGGGGGGGAGGCTATGGATTAAATCCAGTCACCAATGGCCAAGGATTTACACAATGGAACCTCCATAAACATCCCAGAACAATGGGGTCTGGAGGGCACCTGGTGGTCATTGAGAACACATCCACATGCTGAGAGGTAGAGGTTCCCATATTTCACCAAGACAGAAGCTCCTATTCTCAGATTCATCCAGACTTTACCCTATATATTTAGGGTGAGGTGTCCATTTGTATGCTTTAATATAGCCTTTATAAAAAAAAAAAAACTGGCAAATTTTCTCTGGGTTCTACATGGTATAAATCACTCTAGCAATTTACCAAACCTTGGGGGGGAGGTATTGGAACCTACAGTTTGTAGCCAAGTAGAACCAAACTTGTAGGTAAGACAGGGACCCACTGCTCGTGATTGGCATCTGTAGTGGGGGATAGTCTCACTGGACTCAGCCCTTAACCTGTGGGTCTTTGCTAACTCCAGCCAGTTAACGTCAGAACTGAATTAAACTATCGGACACCAAGTCAGTGTCTGTTAAGAACTCAAGAATTGACTAGTGTCGGAAATGTACATATCTGGCGTCATAAGTATTCCTGTGAATACAAGAAGAAAAAACTTCTTCCTGTTTTAAAAAGATAATCAAATTGGATGGCGCTTGTGGCTCAAGGAGTAGGGCACCGGTCCCATATACTGGAGGTAGCCAGTTCAAACCTGGCCCTGGCCAAAAACTGGGGGGGAAAAGATAATTAAATTATGGTGGCTTTTTATTTTTATTTTTCTGATTATTATTGAGATTAAGGATATATATTATATGGCTATTAACTTATAATGCTTTCTATTCTATGGAATTTTGCAATGTTTTTCCAATTAATTTCCTCTTATTTTATTACCCTACAATGCTATACTGTTACTAGATGAAGAGAGTCCAGCTGCCTGTCACTGTCCAGTCAATATGCAGAGACAGGGGATTAGGTCCAAGTAGCTTTATTATAAGAAGGCCAGCAATTCTGAAGAACAGTGACAGTAGCCTCTCCAAGACTATGCTGCCCTTCCATCTCCAAAACCACAGTTTTATACATAAAAGTTCAAAGCAGAAACCATGTTAACCTTTATGTTAAACAATAATGAATCCTTATCTTAATCAACAGTTAGCATAACCCAAAACAACATTTATAATTCAAAAATTAATCTCCTAAATCAATCGCCCTAAACTACTCAAGATATACACTTTTAGGTTAAAGCTAAATTTACAAAACAACAAGGAAGGAAGACCTGAGGTCTAAACTGACTAGACCAGCTGTGTCATGTCGGCCCTACCCTGACTCTTATTTTCACTACAGTGAAAATACAGTAGCAAAAATAAATAAAATATAACTTCATGTGCTCTAAATACAGTAGCAAAAAAAAATAAAATATAACTTCATGAATAAACATTAATGAATCTCAAAAAACAAAATGAATAAAATAGCAAGGTACAGAAGTGATTTACAGAAAGATCAAAAGTAGCTAAAATTAATATACCATTTAAAGATAAAAACACAAAAGGAAAATCTATTTTTTTAAGAGGTCTTGCTATATTGCCCAGCTTGGCCTTAAACTCTTGGGCTCAGGCTATCCTCCTGCCCCAGTCTCCCAAGGCGCTGGGAAGGACTATAAGTGAGCACCTTCTGCCTAACTTCCATTTTTTTTTTTTTTAAGCAAGGGAATGACTAAAATATAAATGATAATGGTTACCACAAGAGGAAGGGAATCTAGGGGAACCAGTCAAGGGACAATATATAGGGTTATCTAAGGTATTGATAATGTGATAATATTCCATTTCTTAAGCTATGTAATAGGCATCAAGGTTCACTGTATTTTCTTTAAATTATAGCTATACTTATATGTGTTCTTTTGTATGCATTATCTCTCATTTTAAAAAGTAAAATGAAAACCAAACACCAAATGCTATTTTTTAAAAGGGCAACCTGCTGAGGCTTTGATTTCAAGATGGTTGACAGCCTGGTTGTCCATCCTGAGTCCCTAATGAAGTAAATGCATCAAATAACAAAACAAAAGGATTCCATTAGATTGAAAAGAGCTTGCTGGAAGAGAACTTCAAATGGACAAGAGACTTCAGCAAATTGCTAGAAAATAAAACAGGAAACAGGAATGTGCTGACCGATGAAACAGAAAGGGGAAAGCCGCTACCAAGAGCTACCAAGAAGGCAATCTACTCAACAGAATCCCAGAGAGATTCTGTGCTCAGAGTCAACAGGTGCAGGAGAGCTGGGAGGATAATGTGCAGCAGGAAACGGGATGAAGTGAAGACAGTCAGCACTCTCACCCCACCTCCTATTTCCTCTAGCACAGCCTCCTGGCAGCCCAGCCAAGAGTAATGTCAGACAAAACATCTCAGGGTTCATTTCCAAAGAAACTAAACCAATTATGGCAACTGGGTGTAAGAGATGCCTTGTAAAGGCTTCTAATGTGAATTTTGGTACCTCAGAGTAAATTCTCCCTCAGGGCATTTTTAGGGTAAAGCAAAGATGGCCAGCACTAAACACACCCAAACACACACACCATTTAGATCCCACTCTAAGAAAGGTACAGCTGGGGGGAGGGGGGGCATAAAACTCTACAGCGAATCTTTTTAAAAGAGTAGAAGAGGTTCGGCGCCTATGGCTCAACGGGCTAAGGCACCAGCCACGTATATCTGAGCTGGCGGGTTCGAATCTAGCCCCGGCCCACCAAGCAACAATGACGGCTGCAACCAAAAAATAACCGGGCATTGTGGTGGGCGCCTGTGATCCCAGCTGCCTGGGAGGCGGAGGCAGGAGACTCACTTGAGCCCAGAAATTGGAGGTTGCTGTGATCTATGATGCCACTGCACTCTATCCAGGGTGACAGCTTGAGGCTCCGTCTCAAAAAAATAAAATAAAATAAAATAAATAAATAAATAAAAGAGTAGAAGAAACTCCCTAGTCTTTTATTCTTAAGTATAAATAGGCAACCAGTCCTACAAAGAAAACCAGGAACATGGAGGGAAAAAACTGACCCGGAGAGGAAAGAGTTAATTCAGGAAACAAAAAGAGTATTGTACTTTAAAAAAAACAACTGTAATAGGACTCAAAGAGATTCAAGAAGATATTACAACCTTCAAATAGGAATTACACATAATGAAAATAAAGTGATTACAGAGAAAAGAATTTCTGAAATACTTTTGAAAAAAAAATTCTTAAATACTTTTGAAAAGTAAAAATACTTGTGAAAATAAAAATTTAGTGAAAGTACTATAAGACAATAGTAAGGAAAACAAAAAGATTAAAGTCCAGAAAATAAATAGGTTAGAAACGATTGCAGGGAGTATGACATCCAACCAAACGCTCCCAGCTTTGTACCATGTAGATCCTGCCCTTCCCTGCTCCCCAAAGAACCCTAAACCAAGGGTAGCTACCTGGTCCAATGGGAATGAATCCATGTGGGTAAATTAAGCCAATCAAATTATCTCTTTTTAGAAGCTGACTTATAAAAATACAGACTCTAATATGAGCCTAAAACCAAAAGGTCACGTCAATGCTGACAAGTATAAACATGTTGATCATGTGAGAGAGAAGGGAATAGAGAAGCCAGGAGGAGCAAGAGAGGAGGCGATGGCCGTAATTCTTGACTTTCTATTTCTAGCCATGCTACTAATGGGTCTCCCAGTGTTAGTGAAATTGGTGTTATTACTGTACTTTTCAGGTTTGGGGCTTTTTCTTTAGTTAACTCGAAAGGGCTTCTGTTCTTTGCAACCAACAAACTGACTGTAGCAGCAGGCCTCTATTGTGTGGAACTGCACAGGACCCAGAGATACCGCATTACGCCTGCTGTAATATGAGAACACCCGGCCTTCTCCATTCAGCTGTGCAGCCCACAAAGCAGGCTCCCACTGACTGTCACTCTGTCAGCATTCTGCACAAATACAAGCCGTGTGATATTGTTGAACATTATGAAGATTATATGGGATCAAATGCTCCTAATAATTAAAACGTCAAAATCCAAGAACCTATAGTAAATTCAACGGAACAGTGAATAAAAATTTGAAATTGTGGAACAATTAGAAAAAGGAGGAGCATGTTAACTTGCCTCAATATGAAACAGGAGAAAAATGGTCCAAGATTTAGAAAGAAAACGAACAAATTAATGTCTTTTGTATCCTCACTGAGTTCTTTGTCAGCCTGAAAAACAAGAAAGCCATGCAAAATTTCTCTTTCAATGACCTTAATAAAGCAGATTTATTTAGAAAGGGAATAGAATCCCTAATCTGCATGAAACAAAAAATACATATATATGTGTATGTTATATATATATATAACTATTATATATATATATATAATATATATATATATTCTTTGAAGTCCAAGGAAACTCTTCCGCATATGTGAAAAATAACTTTCATGGATCTCCTGGCTAGCTAACCAGAGTCAAATCACAGCATGAGACTCTTAAGCCAATGTCTGAGACCCTGAACAGTGAACACTTGAAACTGAGCAGGAGAGAGAGAACTGCTACCAGGGTAAAGAGACAGATTACACATTTTCCTGTGATTAGTAACCACCAAAACGTGTCCTTCCCAGACTCTCTGATGTCAGAGATCAGTAAAATTACCTTTAAAAATACATAATATGCATGTATTTATGAATACACACACAGAGAACCAATTCAACTGCCAACTTTATCTTACTAGGGCAAAAGTTGGGAGATGCCAGGCTCACTACTTCAATACAGCAGTACATTTAGACACTATACAGAGGAAAATGCCCATGTTAATTCTTCATTCAACCTTTTTTTTTTCTCATCCTTAGAAGCATTCCATTTCATTGTGCCATTATTTTCACATACACAACCCCTCAGACCCTCAGCATATTTTAAAACCTTCACTGGCATACTATACATTTACATCTTTCTCCTTACCATTATCACCATGGAGGGTTCGATATGGAACCGTTTTTAGGATGGCCTAAAAATACTCAATTCAGCTATTATTTGAGTGCCACACCTATGCAAGGCACTGTGATAGCACTGTAAAGAGCTATCAGCCTTCCATAACTGTGGGCTCCGCATGCACAGATTCAACCAAACGAGGGTAGAAAATATTTGAAAAAAATTGTATCTAATGAACATGTACAGACTTTTTTTTTTTTTTTTTTTTTGCGGTTTTTGGCCGGGGCTGGGTTTGAACCCGCCACCACCGGCATTTGGGGCTGGCACCCTACTCCTTTGAGCCACAGGTGCCGCCCAGAAGTACAGACTTTTATCTTTTGTTATATTCTCTTTTAAAACAAGAGATTTTACATAGCATTTACATTATATTGGGTATAAGTAATCTAGAGGTGATGTTGAGTATGTGAGAGATGTGTACAGGTTACATGCAAAAACCACGCCATTTTGTATGAAGGACTTGAGCATCTGCAGACTTGGCAAATTCAAAGAAGGTACTAGAACCAATACCCTGCAGATACTGAGGGATGAAGCAGCTTTTAAACGAGTAGGATAAGATACATGTACCAATAACTGTAGCCACAAGGTAGAATGAGAACTAGAAGAGAAATGTGGTAGACATTTAAGGGGGAGAAACAGGGAACTCTAACCTTTGTTGTAGACAGCCTGCAAAGAGAAACATGATACCTTGTAAGACTCAGTGTCCATAGGGTAAAAATAAACCAGATGTTCAGAGAAAGAACAACTATTTTTGATACTCAGTCAAAAATTTATCCTGCGGTTCCTGATCTAAGAATCTGTTTAATGTAACAAAAACCCTAAAAATATTTTATTACAATAAACAGTGATCAGTTTGAGCAGGGATGAGAAACTCTAATGGAAACCAAGAAAATTAACATGGACATGAGGTATAAGAGCAGGGTTTGGCTCCATCATGAAGGTCAACTCCATACTTGACAGCTTTGACAAAGAAGATACTGAAGTATTACAGTATGTTAAAGTACTGCATTTCTTTTTGTTAGGCCCTATCTAATTTTGAATAAAGCATATTTTATTTTGAATAAAATTTAGATAGGGCCTAGATAAGTAAATACCACTGTGTTATTTAACAGAACTCACGTTTTTCTCATACAAATTGAATCAAAAAAACATTCTGATATTGTCTTTTTGATACTCCATAAAAATAAAAAATAGGCCATCAGTCTGAAGCAAACAAAAATAACTTACATCTAGAAATTACCACTTGTAAAACAAACTTAAAAAAAATCACTTTACAAAGTTTTTTATACCATTTAGATTTATACTAGTATAGGTTTACATTCTTCCACTTTATCAGAACTGACAAGTGGTTTGAGGCAAGAATGACACTTTGTCAGGCTGAAAATTAGGGGAAATTTTTAACTGGAGGCTAAACAAGACAAATCCAGTCATCATACGTATCCCTTTAATTATTTGGCAATTTGATTTAAAAGATTTTTGTTATATACTACATGTTCTACTCATATGAGGAAGCTTAAAAAATAGATCTTATGGAGACAAGAGAGTTGATTTGTGGTTGCCAGAGACTGGGAAGGAGCGAGGTGGGGGTGAAGGTTGGTTAATGGGTACAAAAATCAAAAATAAAGTTAGAAGAAATAAGTTCTAGTGTTTGGTAGCTCAATAGGGTGAATAAAGTCAACAATAACGTATTGTATAGTTTAAAATAGGTCGAAGAGAAGAATTGGAATGTTCCCAACATAAAGAATATAAATATTTAAGGTGATATGCCAATTTTCCTGATTTAATCATTACACATTATAAGCATGTATCAAAATATCACAAGTACCTCAAAACTATGTGCAATCGGGACGGCACCTGTGGTTCAAAGGAGTAGGACGCTGGCCCCATATACCAGAGGTGGTGGGTTCAAACCCGGCCCCAGCCAAAAACTGCAAAAAAAAAAAATAATAATAATAGGTGAACTACTATCTAGGTGTTGTGGCAGACACCTGAAGTCCCAGCTACTCAGAGGCTGAGGCAAGAGAATCGCCTAAGCCCAAGAACTGGAGGTTGCTGTGAGCTGTGACGCCACAGCATTCTACCAAGGGCGACAAAGTGAGACTCTGTCTCTAAAAAACTAAAAAAAAAAAAAAAAAAAAAATGTGCAATCATTATGTAGTAATAAAAAAACTATTTGCATCATACAGGAGCCCAGTTCCTTATTTGGACACTGAAAACAAAGGTCTCCTTGTATATAGTGAAAAGATCTTTCTCAGGCAACAGACTCTAGGAATGATTGGCAGTGAGAGGTCCGCTCTCTTTACCCAACCAGTGACCTACTCATTACTCAATAGTAAACAATCCAGAAATACTACAGTCTTTCTAAGACAGGGTCTGCATAAATTGATTGGAAATAAAAACATTACCAGATCAAACTAGTCATCCCAATGATTAGTCTCAGGCCATTAATAACATCAAACCAAGTTTCTGAATGGCCCAACTCATGAATGATGGGCAAAAAAAAAAAAGAAAGAAACTATTCTTTCTTTGCATTGCAATAAGAATTCTTATTGCAATGAATCATATACCTAGGAATAAATAACTGACCAATAGGCAGACAGACTGGGTTGATGTGCAAATATTTGCTCATGAACTTGGCTCTCACTGTTGCATCATTTTTCATTTAGTTTTACAGTTTGTTATTTAATGTACCGCTTGCCTAAAAGCTATTGATGAAGACAAAGTCCATAAGAGAAGAAAAAACATAAATTTAAAATATGGTGAGTCCTGGGCGGCGCCTGTGATTCATCGAGTAGGGTGCCGGCTCCATATACCAAAGGTGGCAGGTTCAAACCCGGCCTCAGCCGAACTGCAAAACAGAAAAATAGACGGGCGTTGTGGCGGACGCCTATAGTCCCAGCTACTCAGGAGGCTGAGGCAAGAGAATCGCCTAAGCCCAGGAGTTGGAGGTTGCTGTGAGCTGTGTGATGCCACGACACTCTACCGACGGCCATAAAGTGAGACTCTGTCTCCACAAAAAAAAAAAAAATGGTGACTCCTTTTATTCATTCATCTGTACTGATCTGTAACATTCTAAAAATATCTCATTCATACATAATAGTAAGCATCATATTGGCATTATTTATTTAGCCTCCACTTAATTTTACAAAGAATTTGAGGTGACTTATGAGAAATGCATGTGTTAAAAAAGAAAACTAAAATTCATGATCAATGAAAACATAATAGAGGATATGGTCAGAATAAGAGAAATTGGAATCTACTGAATGGAGACCACAAAGTCCTACACAGTTACTACAGTTGAACAGAGAATTTGATTCTGTGCTTCCTAGCAGTCAGGGTGAAAAGATGAACATGGTTAGTTAACATTTTTTTTCTTCAGGAACAAACATTGTGCTCCTACAGGGAAGCAAAGCTTTGCCTTATACCAAGAGGCCACTTCAACCCCTAAGCTCTGAGACAAGGTAATTTAAAGCAAAGGAAGAAGTGAGAAAGAAAAAGGAGGACAAGGAAGTAAACAAGAAGAAAGCACACACAAGGAGGAAACAACAGAAAAATTTGGGCAACATGAAAAACCAAAATAGACCAACTCCATCAATGGACCATGAGGCAGCTACTACAGAGGATTTCACCTATAATGAATTAATGGATTTGACAGAAAGAGAGTTTAAAATATGGATGATAAAGATAATAAATGGAATGGACGAGAAAATGGAAAAGACCAAACCAAAAGTTGGACAGGAGATATGTAGAATATAGAAAGGATACGTAGGAGCTTAAGGAAATGAAGGAGACAATCAGGGAATGTAAAGATTCAGTACAAAGTATCCAAAAATAGATTAGACCATGGAAAAGCAATAACCTCAAGAGCCAGAGGATAAAGTTCTTGAGTTAACCCAGGAGTTAAAGAGGCAGAAAAGAAGAGGGAGAAAGCAGAACAGTCACTCAGAGAACTACGAGACTTCATGAAGCAGTCAAACATATAAATAACAAGGATCCCTGAAGGGGAAGAAGATTGTCCCAAAGGAATACTATCATAAGTGAAAATTTCCCAAGTTTTACTAAAGACCCCCATACACTCTTTTCAGATAGATATCGAACCCCAGGTCATCTCAACTCAAACAGAGCTTCTCCAAGACACATTGTAATGAATGTGTCCAAAGTCAAGACAAAAGAGAAAATTCCTTATGCATAAAGGCAAGAGTATGTGAATGGTACCAAGAAAACCCTTACATTATTTAATAAAAATTCAATCCATTTAAAAAAAGAGAGAGAGAGAAAATTCTTCAAGCAGCCAGGGGTAGGCTCCAAATGACCTACAGGGGCAGAGCCATTAGGGTGACAGCAGAGTTTTCAACTGAAACTTTCCAAGCCAGAAGAGAATAGCCATCCACCTTCAACATTCTTAAACAAAACAATTTCAGCACAGAATTCTATACCCCGCTAAATGAAGCTTCAAAACTGATCGAGAAATCAAATATTTTATGGATATGCAAACACTGAGGAAATTAATGACAACACTATCAGCTCTAGAGGAAATACTAGTTCTATTCTGGATATACACCTAGAAATGGAATTGCTGGATCATATGGCGGTTCCATTTTTAGTTTTTGGAGGAACCACCATATTGTTTTTCATATTAGCTGTGCTAATTTACATTCCCACCAATAGTGTACAGGAATTCCTCTTTCTCCACATCTTTGCCAGCATTCATTATTGCCTGTCTTTTTTTTTTGTTTGTTTTTTGAGACAGAGTCTCATTTTATCACCCTTAGTAGCTTGCCATGGTGTCATAGCTCACAGCAACCTCCAACTCTTAGGCTCAAGTGATTGTCTTGCCTCAGGCTCCTGAGTAGCTGGGACTACGTACAGACGGCCACCACAATGCCTGACTATTTTTTAGAGATGAGGTCTCACTCTTGCTCAGGCTGGTCTCGAACTCATGAGCTCAGGCTATCCACCTGCCTCAGCCTCTCAGAATGCTAGGATTACAGGCATAAGCCACCACACTGTGCCTTTTATTGCCTTTTTTTTTTTTTTTTTGAGACAGAGCCTCAAGCCAGTGTCCTAGGAAGAGTGCCGTGGCATCACAGCTCACAGCAACCTCCAACTCCTGGGCTCAAACAATTCTCCTGCCTCCACCTCCCAAGTAGCTGGGACTACAGGCACCCACCACAATGCCTGGCTATTTTTTGGTTGTAACCACCATTGTTTGGTGGGCCCAGGCGGGATTCAAACCCACTAGCTCAGGTGTATGTGGCTGGCGCCTTAGCTGCTTAAGCCACAGGCGCCGAGCCTATTGCCTATCTTTTTAATAAAGCCATTTTTAACTGTAGTGAGATGATCTCTCATTGCAGTTTTGATTTGCATTTCTCTCATGATTAGTGATGCTGAGAATTTTTTCATATACCTGTTGGCCATTTGTATGTCTTCTTTTGAGAAATATCCATTTAGATCTTTTGTCCCCACCCTCCCACCCCTGCCTTTTCTTTGAGACACAGTCTCACTCTGTTGCCCCAGGCTAAAGTACCTTAGTGTCAGCCTAGCTCATAGCAACCTCAAACTCCTGGGTTCAAGTGATCCTCCTGCTCAGCCTTCCAAGTTGCTGGGACCATAGGCACCCACCACAATGCTCAGCTAACTTTTCTATTTTTAGTATAGATGGGGTGTTATTCTTGCTCAGGCTGGCCTTGAACTCCGGAACTCAGGTGATCCTCCCACTCCCTCCTAAGTGCTAGATTATAAGCATCAGCCACCATACCCTGCCTCTTCTGTCCACTTTTAATAGAATTATTTTTTTTTCCTATTAGGTTGTTTGAGCTCTTTATATATTCTGATTATTAATCCCTTCTCAGATACATAATTCACAAATATTTTCTACTATTCACCATGGGTTGTGGTTGTCTCTTCCTTTTGTTTATTGTTTCCTTTGCTGCACTCTATCCCCAAGGTCACCCTCCTAGATCAAAACTCTATTATGGCAGGGCCATCACAAGAGCCTCCTCAATTATCTCTCAGCCACCTCTTTCTCTCCACTCCAATCACTACTAGAAGAATACTGTTCCTAAGGCCGTACGTCAGACTACTCAAACACCTACATCAAATTCCCTTTGCTCACCTAAAGCAATCTGGTATTTCAGGCCTAACCCCTACTGCCTTTTACCTCACACACTCTCAAAATAATATGAATCTTTCCACTTTTGCTTATGGTAATACAACCATGGGTTACCCTTCCTTTCATCTCTGCATGTTAAAAGACTGAGTTTAAATGCTGCCTCATCCAGGAAGCCTTCCCTAGTTTGCTCATTGAGAAGTCACCACTTCTTCCTCTCTCCTTTCCCCTCACTGGACTAGGGCTGTCTCAGACAATAATTATTACATCTCCTCAGTCCCTCTCCAGTCTAGCCTATACTTCAGACTGCTCCACAATTACAATCCTCAACACACATCTGGTACTGCTTGAGTGATCCCTTAGTTTCCTCATGAAGATATGCAAGGTTTTCCACAATCACCTTTACCACTAGCACCTTGTTCATACATTGATCATTGCACAAATGGAATTATACTGTAATTATCTGTTTACATGTCCATTTCCTACAGGGCAAGGAGCAAGTCTTACTTCACTTTGAAATCTAACACAGCCACCCAGTCATTCACTGTACATCATCCTACTTTAATTCTCTACATAGTAGGACTTTTTTTGCTTATTTATTTAATGTCTTCTTCTCACTAGGCTATAAACTCAATAAAACTATAGACTTTTGTACTCAACTATATTCCCAGCATCTACCTCCATCCTGGCACATCATAGGTGCCAAACAAATATGAGTGAAATGAATCCTATCTTGTATAAAAGTTATTTTTGTACAAATTTTACAAGTTCTGAGAGTCAACAATCTTGATATCATCTCTAGCATCTAGCACAGTGCTTTATACATACTAGGCCCTTAATAAATTTCTATTAAAAAATAGAAATGGCTCAATAAAGTCTCAATTTACTAACTTATCTTCTAAATCTGAATTTGTCTCATATTTGCAATAAAAAAATTGTATTATTTCTTATGGTGCTTCATGCGTGTCACCCAGAGAAAAAGCAGTACTTCAAAATAGTTAAGGTCACCAGCATCACTGTCAGAGATCTGGGTCCAGAACCCAGCTCTGTCACTGATTACCTGTATGACTTTGGACAACCATTTAACTTCCCTTCCCTTCAGCTTCCTCCATAAAAGATTAGTAAACCTGTCATGTAAAGCAGCCTATTTCCTTCACAGCTGTGAAAGTCCATCCTTAATCCCTTATTATCCTTTACAAGTTTTATATTGCTCGACTCCTATCAGAGTATTTTAATATATGTTGCCTGAACTTGAGTAGTTCATTACTTAAAATGGTAAGAGACTATGCTTACAAGGTATTAATTCTCAGTTAACGTTTCATGACCTTACAGTATTTTAGCATTTATCAGTATATAAAATGGTAAGAGACTATGCTTACAAGGTATTAATTCTCAGTTAACTTTTCATGACCTTACAGTATTTTAGCATTTATCCAGTGAGCACAAGTGACTCTGGCACATTACTGCTACAGCTGGAGCCACAGCAAAATAATGTCCCAAGATAACACTACCTCACATAGAAAAGTATCTTTTCCTTAACACCTCACCCGGGAAACAGCACAACAATCAGGGAAGTGATAAGCATATGAACTGTCCCTATTAACTACATTATGTAGTAACATCACCCCAGCTTAAGAATGGGTGATTTTTTTTTTTTTTTTTTTTTTTTGGAGACAGTCTCACTGTGTCATCCTTGGTAGAGTGCCATGGCGTTACAGCCCACAGCAACCTCCAACTCTTGGGCTTAAGTGATTCTCTTGCCTCAGTCTCCCAGGCAGCTGGGACTCCAGGTGCTCGCCACAATGCCTGGCTATTTTTTTGTTGTAGTTGTCATTGTTTGGCAGGCCCAGGCCATGTTCAAACCCGCCAGCCGTGGTATATGTGGCCGGCACCCTTGCTGCTGAGCTACAGGTGCCAAGTCAAGAATGGATGATTTTTAAAAATGGCAATAATGAAGAGCTTAATGCAAATGTGAGTGCATCTCAGTCAATATTCATTTGACATTATTCAAATCCCTTCTGTGGACAATGTGGAGGCGGGAGTGGTTGGCCAGGGCTCACACAGATGAATGTCACTGGTTCAGGTGGGAGGCTGTAACTTAACCATAGGCAGGATTCATTGAGATTCACATAGATAGGCAAAGAATGCAGGGAGTCTTCTGCAAAAATACCAAAAGGTCTTTTTCCACCTGCCTTATTTAAAAACTAAGCAGTGACCTGTCAAAGAAGATATTTAGCATTAAACTATTCTTTAAAAGATCAAACTGAAAAGATCATTCTCAGCTGGTGCGGTTGCTCATGCCTATAATCTTAGTACTCTGGGAGGCCAAGGGGGCAGGATCTCTTGAGGTCAGGAGTTCAAGACCAGCCTGAGCAAAAGTGAGACCCCCTCCCCATCTCTATTAAAAACAGAAAAATTAGCTGGATGAGGTGGTGTGCACTGTAGTCACAGCTACTTAGGAAGCTAACCCAGGAGTTGAGGCTGTAGTGAGATATGATGACACCACGGCACTCTAGCCACAGTGACAGAATAAGACTCTACCTTAAAAAAAAAAAAAAGAAAATCATTCTCTCACAAATCTTAATATTATTGCTAGGCACAGAAAATATATTTACATAAGTAATTACTATGAAAACGTAAGCTTTTCCTGACAAGTAGTAAACAAAACCAACAGCAAGGGCAAGGTAAACCTCTGTTGCATAAATGTAAGAAAAAGAACACTAGAATAAAAGGTCAAAAGAACTTTTGTTGCTGGCCACAGAACTAAGGCTTCCCACAAAAATGTTAGGTTCACAGAGCTGTCTACTATTCTGAAAGATCTATCTCTATCATGTTGATTTGAGTGTGTTTTCTCAAAGGTGAACAAGTGAGAAGAAAAGTGCTAATAATGAACTGAATGGGGCTGTGACAAATATCCTGGTTGAAAATAATCTTCCAGAGCTACAGCTACTGTTATTAATTCAGTATATTCGAAAGTGTTCCCATGGATTACAAGGCAAAGACATATATAAGTTATTTTAAACTCAGTACTCTTGCTGAAAATCAATATTGATTTAAGCTATTAGAGAAAGGTAGCACACACAGTAACCTTCTTTCAAAATCAGAAGATAAAATGAGAGTAAGCAGCACAAAAGAGGACAGGAGCTAGTGGTTAGTCAACAAAAGTATTAAATAAATAATCTTGAATAACAGAACTTGGCAAGAATCCCTGATACTTTTCAATGGAAGAATGTAGTCCTAGTTCTATGATCTTTCACGGTAATAGGGAAATTTCCTAAGCTTAGAATTCAACAGCTGAGGAATTTTAAGCACTTTATAATTATTAATCAATTCCCTAATAGATTCCTTTTGGATTAAAAAAAAAATTCTGCAAGATTTAATTTGCCCATGGAAAAGAAAAAGCACAAAGATGAAGTGAATGACTTAAAAAAGTAAAGTACATCCTTCCACCCCATGACCAGAAGCAAAACTGAAACCTCTTACTGCATGAAGAGCAGCTCTGTGAAATATTTTAATAGAAACAGTAAAACCCACACCTATGGATATAGTAATATTAGCCTCTTCAAAGACTATGCACTTGATCCAGAAATGTCTGCCAATGCTCTAAACACTCTACAAACAACTCTTTTAGAACTACCTTCATGCATATAGCATTCTTTTGAAATTTTCAACTGCAGCAAATTTGGTTCTTTGAAAGAAGAATTTGATATCTGTAACTTGGAAGTACATTTAGAAAACAGAATCATGGGCGGCGCATGTGGCTCAAAGGAGTAGGGCACCGACCCCATATGCTGGAACAGAGGTGGCGGGTTCAAACCCAGCCCAGGCCAAAAACTGCAAAAAAAAAAAAAAGAAAGAAAAGAAAACAGAATCATCAAGCTGGACAGTATTTTTAATCAAATGTGGCTTGTAAACTACTTCTACAGACAATTCTACAGAAAATTCCTTTGTAGAAGCAGCAATATAGAATAAGGAGGCAACCTCCCCAGAAGACTTATTTGAATTTTTCAAATACGAACTTTACTTTTTTACAATGTCTTTGGTCTTAGCATTGTATGTACACTTAACCATATAAAAGCCATATCTGATTCCATTCTTTCATGTTATTCATTCATTCAACAAATATTTATGGTTCATTTAGTATGTGCTAGGTACAATGCTAAGTGCTGGAGATAAAATGGTGGGCAGAAACGGACATACTACCTGCCCTCATGAAGTTTACAGTCAGGTAGGAAACAATTTACATAAGCCATATAAATTATAACCAGTAAGTACAACAGAAAAAAGAAAAAAAAAAAGATACAAGGTGGTATAAATGACTATAATAGTAAGACCCAAAAGGCTCTTAAGGAAATTTCTGTAAGGAAATTAAGTCTGAGCTGAAGATACATAGGAGTTAACTGAGCCCAGGGGACTAAAATGGAGAAGTGTGGAAAAGATTTGGGTGGTGGAAGAATGGTGCTCCAAGTAGAGTAAACAGCATGTGCAAAGGTTCTTTGACTTTTCAAAAGAGCATAACACATTAAAAGAACTGAAAGACTGAAGGCGGTCCTTAAGTACTGAGTTAGTAACAGAGCGGTATGAGATGAGGCTGGAAAGATAGTCAGGGAGTCTTGTACATATTAAGAATCTCTATTCACAGCTCGGCGCCTGTGGCTCAAGACGCTAAAGCGCCAGCCACATACACCTTGAGCTGGCGGGTTCGAATTCAGCCTGGGCCTGCCAAACAACAATGACGGCTACAACCAAAAAATGGCCGGGCGTTGTGGTGGGTGCCTGTAGTCCCAGCTACTTAGGAGGCGGAGGCAGAAGACTCCATTCCAGCCCAGGAGTTGGAGGTTGCTGTGAGCTGTGATGCCACGGCACTCTATCCAGGGTGACAGCTTGAGGCTCTGTCTCAAAAAAAAAAAAAAAAAAAAAAGAATCTCTATTCACCCTAAGAGTGATTTTTTAAAAAGCCCCAAATGAATTTTAAAATAGGAAAGAGAGTAGGGGAGAGAGAATGACATGATGAAATCTACACTGTTTAAATAATACTAAGGGTCAAGTAGGGAATGAATAGGGACTGGCCAGGCTGGAGCAGGAAGACCAGTTAAGAGACTACCGTCAAAATACAGACGAGGAGGTGGAGTTAGTAAAAATGGAGAGAGATTAATGGATTTGAGAAAGACTAAAGACTTAAGATTCTATATTCATTCTTTATTCAAAAATAATCCTTAGGTTTTGCCTAAGAGTTCCTTAATTATTTGAAAACTGAACCATCATCGCCCGATTCAGCAGGAAGCAGTTAGATCGAGTCTTCGCCCCTTTTCCCTAACAGCAGTTAGAGTTTCTACTCGGAGAAGGAGAATTGATGCAGGACATTTGGCACCCTAGCCAGCTCAGCAGAGCTGGCAGACCTGCCACCTCCTCCTTGGCGGTGTCGGTGCTGCGGCAGCCAGCTGAAGAGCCTGCGGGCTGGATGACTGGCAAGGAGGGGGACCTCCAACCCCCACCAGAGGCTCCAATAGCCAAAAAGGCCAGACAACTGCCGAGGAGACACCTGTGGCTTGGTGTCTCCTTCACTTTGCCCTTGGGACTAAGTGTGGAACCCCCATTTCCTATGCCTAGGTCGTTTCATGTGAATTTCCTGGGCCTCAATTCCATGAATGGACTGTGTCCATTCATTGATGCATTCATTCACTTTGCCTCGGAGGGGACTGTGTTCATTCATTGATACATTCATTCACCTTGAAAAAAAAAAAAAAAAACAAACAAATAAATAAATAAATATAAAAAGAAAAAAGAAAACTGAACCATCATACAAATGCCAGGGTTCTTTTTCAATTAGCTTTCTGCACATTTATTGTATTTCTGTAGCATGTTTTAGATAAAGAAGAAAAAGTAGCAAAGAGAAAAACAAAAGAGGTATCTCATTTTAGGTAAAAAATGTGTGTCCCTGAAAAATTGTTCACATGGGAAATAAAACAACACATACCTTCAGAAATATTAATGAGTAAATACTTCTTCCTAGCACAAAAGCTCATACAAAAAAGTGCAGAACAGATTATCATGATATTTTATCAAGTGGAATGTAAACCAGTATCTTGATTATTTCCACATATCATTTCTCCTTTATTACAAGGTACATAAACTGGGTGATTTTACAACTGTAATAAGGTGGGATGACTGAAAAATTTAATGATCACCATCAAGTTTCATAATAAAGCATTTAGTAAGCAACTAAAATGCCTAAAAGGCTTGCCAGGATTTAGATCTATCCCCTCACCAATTATTTTACCCACATGGAAAAGTCAATTATACATACGCACACACACATATATGTAAGTATGATATGCTATCTCTGGTTTGCGCCCTCCAGCTCGCCTGTAAGTCTGGGTTACAATGTTACAGCAATGTAATAAGTTCAAAATGTAGTCAGTCTTACAGACTATATGAACACATATTGAATAAAAAGTCTAATTTTATAGAGCTGGCCATATGTTTCTGTGCCTAACTTACACATAACTATTTGTACCATAGCTCAGCACAAACATAAAAGGAGCTGGATTTTACTAGTCTCATATATCATCAACAAATGTACCATCTAAATTCTAATTCCATGAGCTAAAAAAAAAATAAATAAAAGGTCTCATTTTGCAACTAGTTTATACCACCCCTGCAAAATGAAGCTTTAGATTTAAAAAGAAACAAATTCAATCTAAAAATCACTGAAAAAAGAATATAAAACCATAATAAGTCAATAAACTGACTACTAAAGGCTAAGTGCACTTTTTAAATATGTTGGTTTTGATGATCTAAGTCACAACCTAGGCATTAAACAGGGACTCTGCATATGAATTTCAGTTTTCCTTCCTTAACAAATAATTACAATATTAAAATACATGTGAAGTAACTTGACTACAACAGGATCTTGACAGTCATCATCATTTATTACTGAAGCCTGAACTGGGCACATATATTTTAGGAAATATTACACTCTGATATACCACAATAGCTCTTTGAGAAACTGTATGCTCTGCTTTGGTAGTTATACTTAAATTGTACTTTGAAATCTTTCCAGCACAGGAGTAAAGAAAAGAACCTGTAAAAACTCTTACTATTTTTGTTTTATAAGGAAAAATAATACAATAGATTGGGTTGAGGAATTAAGATCTCAAGCCTATAACACTTTAGGCCTACCTAAAAATAATTTGCAGAAAAATACAAATTACCACGAAGCTATGCCAGGGAGTACTTTCTATGTGACAAGGTGTAGCTCACTAGAACATTTTATGATCACATTAAAACAGTTGAAAGATGAGGCGCTCCCAGTAATAAAAATGTGGACTCTGACAATTTCCTCTGCTTTACAAGGATGTCTTAAGCTGTTTTGTCAATGAGTCTTCAAATACAACCTCACCATTTCATGCATTCACTAAAATTTTAATTTAAAAAATGGATTATTTTAGGTAAGCTTCAGTTCACTTATAATTTCTGAATTCCAAGAGAAGGAATTTTCTTTTACCCTTTACTTGTCTTGAGCAGTGCAAAGAAATAAGCCTGAAAGGGTGGTAACAACTTGAAGGATTAACTAGGATATCAGAAGTTTCTCACCCAATTTTTATAAACACTCCTTTAATCCCAGCACTGTGGGAGGCTGAGGTGGGCGGATCATCTGAGCTCACAAGTTCAAGACCAGCCTGATCTAGAGTGAGACCCCCCCATCTCTAAAAATAGCCAGGCGTTGTGGTAGGCGCCTATAGTCCCTGCTACTCGGGAGGCTGAGGCAAGAGAATTGCTTGAGTCCAAGAGTCTAAGGTTGCTGTGAGCTATGACGCCAAGGCACTCTACCGAGGGTGACAAAGTGAGACTCTGTCTCAAAAAAAAAAATTTTTTTTTGATTGAGGTTTGCATTTATCAGGGTTAATATCATATCTTCCAGATTCTGAGATGACTTCATTACTAAAGAATCTTTGGCATGAGAGTTTACCTTTTTTGTTTGCTTGCTTTTACTTTTTACCATAGAAATTTTCAAACACATGCAAAGTAGAGAGAATAATACAATGAATGCCAACACCCAGCTTAAAAATTAACAACGGATGGCCATCTTGATTCTGCCAACTGTAATCTTCCATTTTATTCCTGCCATTGCTGGATTGTTTTAAAGCCAATCTCATATATTATATCTGAGATAGGCAGAAAAAAGTGGCCCCGAAAGATATATTCACTTCCTAATTTCCAAAACCTGTGAATATTACATTGTAAAAGATGCGACTAAATGAAGGATCTTGAGTTTATCTTGGATCATCCAGGTAATCCCTAAATACAATCACGCAAATCCATCCAATTTTAGTGTATGTGCTGCCAAAGCAAGCACACATGTACCCTTATAAGAGAAAGGCAGAAAAAGATTAGACACAGACACACATATAGAGAAAAAAGCAATGTAAAGACGGAGCAGAGAAACATAGCCATATGCCAAGGACAGCCACCAGAAGCTGGAAAATGCAAGGATTCTCCCCCAGAGTCTCTGGAAGTAGAGCGGCCCTGCCTAGATCTTGATTTTAAACTTTTGGACTCCAAAACTATGAAAGAATACATTTTGAAGCTTTTTGGTTTGTTTTGGTTTTAGTTTTTGGAGACAGGGTCTCGCTCTGTCATCTGGGCTAGAGTACAGTGGCTTCACCATAGTTCACTGCAGTCTCAAACTCCTGAGCTCAAGGGATCTTCCCACTCTGTCTCCTGAGTAGCTGAGACTAAAGGCATGCACCACAACACTCTGCTAATTTTTAAAAATTTTTTGTAGAGGAAGATGGAGAGGAAGGGGTTAGGTAAGTTCCCACCCAACAGGTACACTGTACAGGTATATGGCACACTTCCTGAATGAAGGACACAACTGCAACTCGAACTTTAAACTTACAAAAACAAATTATATAACCTAACCATATGTATCTTCATATTAACCTGAAATTTTTTTTAAATAATTTTTCTTTGTAGAGAACAAGGGTCTCACTATGTTGTTCAACCTGGTCTTGAACTCCTAGCCTCAGACCTCCCAATCCTCCTGCCTCAGCCTCCCAAAGTGCTAGCATTACAGGCGTGAGGCACTGTGCCCAGACTAAATTTCTGTTTTCTAATCCATGTAGTTTGTGGTAATTTGTTATAAAAGACACAAGAAATCGACATAGTATCATATAATCTGAAAAAACTTTAAAATGTATCTTTTTTTTTTTTTTTTTGGTTGGGGCTGGGTTTGAACCTGCTACCTCTGGCATATGGGGCTGACGCCCTACTCCGTTGAGCCACGGGCGCCACCCTTAAAATGTATCTTTAAGAAATAAGAACTGTTTTTTTAAATAATAAAACTATTTTTCCTCTAACAAAAAATAATTCTTATCTAATACCCAGAGTTTAAATTTCCCAAATCATTTAGGATTTTATAGTTAGTACATACTCATAACTTTCTACTTGCTTTATCCAAATCAAGATCCCTATGTCTTTTAATAATAGTTCTTCTTCCCTCTTTGTTTTTCTTTTTATTTCTGTGCTGAACAAACTGAGTAATCTGTCCCTTAGAAATTTCTACATTCTGGATTTGGCTGATTATATCTCTAAGGTATTGTTGAATGTGGTCTTTTTTTTCCTGTGCTTCTTATAAACTTGTGGTAGATCCAAAGGCTTGATCAGAATAGTGTTCATTCATTTTTTTGGCAAGTAACTTCATAAATGGTTCTGTTTATTTCATATTGCAACAAATTAGGAGGATAAAATATCTAGTTCTTTCTCTTTTTGTAATGATAAGATTCCAGTGGATTCAGTGGTTAGTAGCCTAATCTATCAGTTACAGAGTTCCCCATTAACCTGTGACTAACAGTTTTCGTAGTTACTGATGATTATTCCCTAGATCTGTCATTTTATTAGAGTCAACAAAATGGTAATATTTTATTTGTATCATTCATTCTTCATTTGTTAGCTGGTATTCTTCTAAAACCAAGATTTCATCCGAAACATCTATTTGGTTACTCTGAAATACAGGTTTGTACGGTTCTTTTTACAGGAAAGGTAAGAAAATTCTTGATAGCATCTGTTTTTTAAGGTAGCACCAGGTATCTGCCTCTTGAATACAAAAGCCACCTTGTCTACAATCAATGGATATAACTTCTCAACTACACTCAACTTAGTCCTCAAGTTACCAATTCAAATACTTAGCATTCAATATAAAACCTATTTCTAAAGACTACAATCTGGTATATGATAGGACTATGTCAATCTGACATCAGTTCTTTGGGTTTATGTCCTATCAAGTCAGTTCAAACTCTTCAACCACCCACCTTCTATCATCCACAATGAGTTCATTTTATCCTCTTTCACTAACACAAACCATCTTCTCAATTCTAGACTCTGCACCGTGGTTCGGTGCTCTATAAACCTGACTCTCTTTGTGCAACCAACTCAAACGCTCCTCCTCCCTTTCAGGAGCAAACATACTTCCTTTCTTCCAATAATGGTACAGCCTTTTTTTTTTAAGAAACTGTTCCTCTTCCTCCATCCAACTTTGTATTTCTAAAAGGGGCTGCCCCTAGAAATAATCCAGTAATTTGTGACCCTAACCACAGGATGGAGGCATCACTGAAGCTAGGCCAACCAGAACCATGCCGTGATTTTGAGAATATAGACTAGGAAGATCAGGTTCTCTCTCTTTCTCTCTCTCTCTCTCTTTCTCTCTCTCTCATCTCGGGCTTGCTGCAGGTACACCCTAAACCATGTGAAGAAAAATGACTCAAAAAGATACAAAACAGAGTCAAGAGTTCCCAGTTTGGGATTCCTTGAGACCTACCTCATCTCTCCCACACTTAAACCAGGTAAGCTAATAAATCCCCCTTCTATAAAGTTTACATTTCTAGGCTCAGCACCTGTGGCTCAGCGGGCTAAGGTGCCAGCCATGTACACATGAGCTGGTGGGTTCGAATCCAGCCTAGGCCCGCCAAACAACAATGACGGCTGCAACCAAAAAATGGCCAGGCATTGTGGCGGGCGCCTATAGTCCCAGGTACTTGGGAGGCGGAGGCAGGAGACTCACTTGAGCCCAGGAATTGGAGGTTGCTGTGAGCTATGATGCCACAGCACTCTATCCAGGGTGACAGCTTGAGGCTCTGTCTCAAAAAAAAAAAGTTTACATTTCTACAATTTGTGACCAAAGGAATCACAGAAACCCCATCTCCAGCTATAATTCCTGAAGACTATGACCACAGTGACCTCTAGTCTCCAGTTTCTTTTTTTTTTTTTCTTTTTTTAGACAGAGCCTCAAGCTGTCACCCTGGGTAGAGTGTCGTGGCATCACAGCTCACAGCAACCTCCAATTCCTGGGCTTAAGCGAGTCTCCTGCCTCTGCCTCCCAAGTGGCTGGGATTACAGGCGCCCGCCACAACACCCGGCCATTTTTTGGTTGCAGCCATCATTGTTGTTTGGCGGGCAGAGGCTGGATTCGAACCCACCAGCTCAGGTGTATGTGGCTGGCGCCTTAGCCCGTTGAGCCACAGGCGCCGAGCCAACTTTCTAGTTTCTTATACTTCCTTTCTGTACAAAGAACACTTCATCATACACTGTCCTGATTTCCTGTGGGTCAGATACACATTTGTCAGCATCTCGTGGAACTCTGTAGACATAGATCCTGCACACTTTTTGAACCTCCCCCACAATCCCTAAAAGAGTGCTAAAAGAGGCTCAGCACATAAGTAACAATACCACGTACTGACAATTTCTTCCATGGTAAGCATTTCATATGCGGTATCTTATTGAACCCTCACAGAAACTTCCTGTGATAGACATTATAATCTCCATTTTATAAATGAGGATTCATTTACAAGGTTCATCAAAGAAAAGTAATTTTCCCAAGGTCACTAACTGACTAATTCGTAGATCAGAGATTTGAATCCTATTTGTATCCAAACTGCATCCCCTTTCCACGATGCTCATATAGCCTCACACAATATTATTAAACACTTGCTAATGAACTTACCAGAGAACATAACTGATCAAAGACCACAAGTTAACCCCTAAATTTCCACTAACCTCAAAGTGCTATATTTCTTCATCATTAAAAATAGTGACATTAATATATTAATGTATAAATAAATAGGCTGTGTGAAAATCAACATCTTGACAAAGTTATAACATATTTCTCCAAAATTACTACTGGCACTACTAAAGACAAAATTCTGGCATTTCTCTTAAAGTAATGGGTAAAAGAAATGAATATTTAAGACTACTCTGTCAGAAGAAGTTGTACACAACTCCCCTGGCAGTGATATTTCAAAACAGCAAAGAGATTTGTGAACACCTGTCAATGTGTGACATGCCTACAGTTCTCCAATTGCTCACAGAACTATTCCTGTGCCATCATTAGAGACTAATAGTTATTGAGAATTCTCATGGCTTGAAGCAAGAACCAAAAGCCTTTACAAAGAAAATGATTCCATCTTCATAACTGAACAAGGAGAGGGGGCCAGAAAGACAGTGACAGCAATTTACTACCAGAGAATCTAGACATCATCAGCTCTCATTTCTATATGATCTCCATCTTCAGGCTTTCTCAATTCCATGCTTTGTCTCCGACTCCTGCTAGACAGCTCTACATAGATTACTGGCTATCAAATGAACTTGGGGCAACAATGGGTACTCAACATCTAGCCAAGTATCTCCATTGAAACATGTCCCATAAACATTTGGTGGGGCTGGTCTGCTCCTTTCTTTTTGCTTTCCCATTTTCATCACTTTACTTGAGGACTTTGTTACATACAGGTGCTCTTCTGGTGAATATAACAGTTGTTCCTAGAGGGCCAGAAGATTAACATAGGCACATAGGCATTATACTCCTCATATGCAGTATAATTTGGCACCAGCACAGCCCAGAGAAGGATATGTCCAGCACGTACTAAAAAAATGGTTGCATTTCCTAATGAGAGAATAGTTTGGTTTTTTTTTTGAGACAGAGCCTCAAGCTGTCGTCCTGGGTAGAGTGTCGTGGCATCACAGCTCACAGCAACCTTCAATTCCTGGGTTCAAGTGAGTCTCCTGCCTCTGCCTCCCAAGTAGCTGGGACTACAAGCGCCCGCCACAACGCCCGGCCATTTTTTGGTTGCAGCCACCATCGTTCTTTGGCCGGCCTGGGCTGAATTCAAACCCGCCAGCTCGGTTTACGTGGCTGG